>NDXB01010895.1:0-16675 GCA_002631895.1 Agapornis roseicollis | reverse complement strand
TCCACGCAGCCTTCTCTTCCCCAGGCTGAACAGCCCCAACTCTCTCAGCCTGTCTTCACATGGTGTTAACCTCCTTAATGTGAGAGCTGTGTGGAAAATTGATTTGTTATTTTTCTTGTGCCTGCAGCATTTGTGGACAACAAAAATCCCAATAACATCTCATATAGAGTCCAATCAAGCGTTGTTTTTTCTCTGGTGGACTGAAGAGTAGGTAACGCTTTCACTCAAAGGGAATGTTTCAATTCAGTGCTCAGGGTTTTTTTCTGTTAAAAACCAGTTCTGAGTGTACAAATGTCATTTCTAATCTGCAAATCAAAAGATTTTATTTTTAAATGAGATGCTTTTGCTCCCGCGGATTTTGTGTTTCCTGCTAAGATTTTTTGTCTGTCTGAGAGCAAATAATTTGTGAAACTAATAAAAGCTCAGGAATAATTTCTAATTTATGAAACAGGCATTTTTCATCTGTTTTCAGTCAGAGTATTTAGCATTAGTGGAATCCTTTAAAGTGGATTGAAGCCTTACATAAGGTGATCTTCAGAGCTGTGACCACCACAGAGATTCATAAAANTTTTGTCTGTCTGAGAGCAAATAATTTGTGAAACTAATAAAAGCTCAGGAATAATTTCTAATTTATGAAACAGGCATTTTTCATCTGTTTTCAGTCAGAGTATTTAGCATTAGTGGAATCCTTTAAAGTGGATTGAAGCCTTACATAAGGTGATCTTCAGAGCTGTGACCACCACAGAGATTCATAAAATCATAGAATGGTTTGGGTTGGAAAGCACCTTAAGATCATCCAGTTCCAACCCCCTGCCATGGGCACGGACGCCTTACACTAAACCATGGCACCCAAGGCTCTCTCCAGCCCGGACTTGAACACTGCCAGGGATGGGGCAGCCACAGCTTCTCTGGGCACCCTGTTCCAGTGACTCAGCACCCTCACAGTAAAGAACTTCTTCCTTATCTCCAACCTGAACTTCCCCTGTTTCAGTTTGAACCCATCACCCCTTGTCCTGTCACTACAGTCCCTGATTCCAGGCTGCATCAAAATAAGCGTCGCGTTACCAGCAGGTCCAAGGAGGTGATCCTGCCCCTCTGCTCTGCTCTTGTGGAACCTCACCTAGAGCATTGTGTGCAGGTCTGGTGTCCTCAACATAAGAAGGACATGGAGCTGTTGGAACAAGTCCAGAGGAGGCCTCAAGGATGATCAGGGACTGGAGCATCTCCTGTATGAAGATTGGCTGGTAAAGTTGGGGCTGTTAAGCCTGAAGAAGAGAAGCTGCGTGGAGACCTCAGAGCAGCTTCCAGTGTCTGAAGAGGGCTACAAGGATGCTGGAGAGGGGCTCTTCATTAGTGACTGGAGCAACAGGACAAGAGGTGATGGGTTCAAACTGAAACAGAGGAAATTCAGGTTAGATATAAGAAAGAATTTCTTTACTGTGAGGGTGCTGAAGCACTGGCACAGGTTACACATGAATGCTCCATCCCTGGCAGTGTTCAAGGCCTGTTTGAGTGAAGTCTTGGGTGACACACTTTATTGCGAGGTGACCCTGACCATGCAAGGAGATTGGAATTGGATGATCTTAAGGTCCTTTCCAACCCTAACTATTCTATGATTCTATAATTCTATGATTCTATGATGAAGAGTCCCTCTCCAGCATCCTTGTAACCTCCTTCAGACACTGGAAGCTGCTCTGAGGTCTCTATGCAGCTTCTCTTCTCCAGGCTGAGCAGCCCCAGTGTTCTTAGCCTGTCTTCATACGGGAGATGCTCCAGCAGAATAGAGTTCATGTTCCTTTCACACGTACTGAGAAAGTTTCCCACTTGTAGAAACTATTTGGAAGCCAATTACTCCCTAGAACATCAGTATTCAGGGTGGCTAGCAGCTCACTTCAGTATTCCCCACACAGTCCTTTATAAATTGGTCATCTAGCATGATGTGAAAGCTGCAGAAAATATGATAGCAAGTCAGTAAGGTAGGAAGAAGACATTTTAAACTAAGACTTGCTTGCCCCACTTTTTCAACAAGTTCCTCAGTATGTGCATAATTTCTAAAGTTGTGCTCTGCAGAGATAAAATTCCCAGCAGAGATTTATGGAGTGGACTTGGAGGTGTCTAAGGAACTGGGATTTGTGCCTTCTGAAAGCAGATTTACAGGCGTGCACACAGACACCTCTATTTCTGCTTCCTTTCTAAGCAGAGCACGCTCTATACATACACACACAAGATGGAGAAAAACGCATCCACGTTTCACAGGCAAAGCAGGGAATGTCAGAATCTCACCTGAAGAGATGGGAAGGGCTTTGTTTGCATTTTAAAATGCCCACAAAAATAACTAAGAACAGGTACTCGCTTTATTAGTTCAAAATAGATTCCTGAGGGCTGTCTGGATGGGGTTGTTTGGTCTTTCTGAGCTTCATGTTTCAGGAGGGGAGGAAACAGTTTTCTTTATCTAACTTGGGTAGTGGGATTTTATACCCAAAAGGGTAACTTCTGTTCTGTGCTGCAGATCAGCAAATCGAATCTGTGCCTATAATGCACTATGTCATAATGGAAAAGCTGAAACTTCCTTGTTGTGGTGCCAGGCACATTCAACTTAAGCCTGGAGGTGTAATTTCATAGTAATCTAGTCTCTTTGTTCAACCCCAATAAATAACAAGTGAGAAACAACTTTATTTTGCAGAGCAGTTTTCATTGGAAGGTACTGTAAAACTGACAACCGAAGGAATTATGAAGGCTTTTGTCTCTTCTTGCTTGTTTGCATGGCTTTCCTCATTCCTGGAAGAAACCAGAAGTCTAACCTGATCGCAAAGAACTTTGGTAATGGAGACTGCAATTTGGGGGCAATATATTTCACCATTGGACTAAGCTTAGTATTAGGAAGCTTTGTCACAAAAGTCTTTCTTCCTGCAGGAAAAACCTGTGGCCTCTCATGACACTTACTGCAGTCTTAGAATTGTAATCCATAGAATGGTTTGGGTTGGAAGGGAGCTTGAAGACCATCCAGTTTCAACCCCATGCCATGGGCAGGGGCACCTTACACTGGACTGGGCTGCTCCAAGCCCCTGTGTCCAACCTGGCCTTAAACACTGCCAGGGACGGGGCAGCCACAGCTTCTCTGGGCACCCTGGGCCAGCGCCTCAGCACCCTCATAGGGAAGAGCTTCTGCCTAAGAGCTCAGCTCAATCTCCCCTCTTGCAGGTTCAAGCCATTCCTTCTTGTCCTGTCAACACATTCCCTTGTGAGAAGTCTCTTTCTGTTGCCTAGGAAAGTCATCTTAATATGTGATGACCATCACAGTCTTTGCACACAAGCAGACTTAGGATAACTTGCTGAAGGATGGAAATTTGTCATCAGAGAAGAAAATGATGTCACTGGAGAAGAAAATGTCACAGTAGTAGCCAATAGTGGGCCTATAGGGAAAAGTGTAAATACAGGGTTTGTAATGGAGCAACACATACTCCTGCAACCTCCAGTTTATCTCTCTTTTTAAAGCTTGGAATAAACCCGCATTTGCTTGCGTGTGAAGAGTGTTGATGGTCACCACAAGCTGATACATGTTAAGATGACCTTCCTAGGCCACAGGTTTACCAGCAGCAGTCTTGTATCTCCCAGTATAGTAAGAACAGAGACCATCAAGTTCTTAAAAGGAGAAAAAGAAAAGCAAAATATTAAAGGTTTAGCACTGGCATCACTGCCAATGCACAGACTCAATTTTAAGGACTGCATATACAGTAAAGCACTAAAAGCAGCTACCTGTAATATTCAAAGAGCTGCTTTAGCTTTCTGTTTGCATTAGTGTCTGGTAGCTCTTAAGATGACAGTTTATATGTAACTTGTTCAACCTGACACTCACTGAGCAATGGAATGTGCACCTGGGACATTCTATATTCTTTTTCCTCATTGTTCCCTAATACATTGCAACAGGTTCACAATAACTTTGCCTCTTTACTTTCCTTACTCCTCTCCCCAGGTTATTTACCAAATGGAGGTACTGCTGCAGAAAGGGCAAACAGATGAAGGAATTCAGAGCTCCAGTGTGCCAGTAAAACTGGATCTCTCTCTGCACATGCAAAACCAACAAGGGTGAAAGGAGCACAGCAGTTAACCTTTTCTCTGCCTTCCGGATCGTGGGTACATGACAAGAGAAAATAATCACTCATTTCTGGCCTTGCAGGGTACATTCAAGTATTCTGGCTGCAGTATTTCCTCAGCCACCCATCTCTAGAGAACGTATCATGGAAATAACAGTATATTTTTATCTCTCACATTTTACTAGGCATGATGTGTGAGCCACTGTTGGAGACAGAATACTGCTTAGACAGACATTTGATCTGAGAAAATGTAGATGTAAATTCTTCTATGTAGAAGAGAAACGGCTATAACACCGGGATGCAGCAAAATTCTCCCCTCATTTGTGATCCCCAGGCCTATAACTAGAATATATTAGCTGCATAGACAGTGAGTGTTGCAGCATTCCCAAAGCATCCATATTAGTGTGTCCCATTACAAGCAAATATCCCAATAGATTTAAGCTGACCTGTAATTTCTACCAATTGAAGTCTTAAGTCTTGCAGTGAAATATTTCATAGAATTGTAGAAGAATAGAATGGTTTGGGTTGGAAAGGACCTTAAGATTATCCAGTTCCAACCCCCTGACATGGGCAAAGATACCTCACACCAGACCACGTCACCCAAGGCTCTGTCCAACCTGGCCTTGAACACTGCCAGGGATGGAGCATTCACAGCTTCCTTAGGGCAACTTGTTCCAGTGCCTCAATGCCCTCACAATAAAGAACTTCTTCCTTATATCTAAACTGAAATTCCCATTTCAGTACTTCCACAGCAAGGGAGATGATACTCCAACTTCTCATTAAAATCTACTGAGTGTTGGAAGCTGGTTTGGGATTTTACTGATTTGAACAAATCTTGTAAAACCAGAGACCTTTCCAAAGACCTGAGGGCTTATCGACACTTAATGGAGTTAAATTCTGGTCTGTAGAGACTGATCCTCAGCAAGCAAAATCTCTTAGAATCATAGAATAGTTCGGGTTGGAAAAGACCTTAAGATCATCCAGTTCCAACCCCCCTGCCATAAAGCAGGGACACCTCACACTAAACCATTCCAGCCAAGGCTTCATCCAACCCCGCCTTGAACACTGGCAGGCACTGATGGAGCACTCACAGCCTCCCTGGCCAACCCATTCCAGTGCCTCAGCACCCTCACAGCAAAGAATTTCTTCCTTAGATCCAATCTAAACCTCTCCTGTTTCAGTTTGAACCCGTTCCCCCTTATCCTGTCACTCCAGTCCCTAATGAAGAGCTCCTCTGCAGCATCCCTATAGACCCCCTTCAGATACTGGAAGGCTGCTCTGAGGTCTCCACACAGCCTTCTCTTCACTCAGAAGTTCATCAGGAAGAAAATGTGAAGTTAAAAATATCACTACAGCACCAGATGACATTGCTCCCCAGAAAGTAGGTCTTGTCAAAGAAACCTGTTATCTTTTCAAGGAGATTTCATGTCTGCTTGATAAAGTAACTAATGCTGTTATAACCTAGTTTGGTTTCACTAGATCACAACCATGTGGATTGAAGCTGCTGCGTATAAAGAAGCAAAAAGACAAATATTACATCAATTAAAACCTCTTTTAGTACACTAAATGCTATTTTCAGTGGGAATGGAAAGGTTTTCAGTGAATTGTACCTCTGTTCATTGTTATCACCCTAAAAATAGATTTTGAGCAATCATTATTCAATGCTTGTTTCTCATTGATTGTAAATGCTGCTTTTTGTTGCTTTGTTTGCTTAGTGAAAGCTGGCATAAAACATAAAAGTGATTATGTCACAAATAATAAAGAGGACAGCTTGCAATTACAACGATACCAAATATCACTCTGAATGGTCAAAGGGTGCTGAAGGCAGCCAAGTAAAACGGACTTTTACCTTTGGAAACAGGGAAACTGAAGGGATTAAGAAGTTGAGCAGGTCCCAGAAATCACTGGAACAGATGTATGACAAGTTCTTAAAGAAATCCTCCGATAAAAGCACTAAACCNGAGCTTGGGGGCAGCCAAGTAAAACGGACTTTTACCTTTGGAAACAGGGAAACTGAAGGGATTAAGAAGTTGAGCAGGTCCCAGAAATCACTGGAACAGATGTATGACAAGTTCTTAAAGAAATCCTCCGATAAAAGCACTAAACCAGTCCTGAAACATGTATTCATTTGATTTATTATTCATCAAAATCATGATGTACAATGAAGGCTGCTGCTAAAATATATTCCACCTTCACTTGAAGTGTTAAAATAGTGCAAGCTCAAGCTTTTCACAAAAAGGGCTACACTATATGAACTTTAGTGTGCAAAATCACATCAGTTCATTAAAGTGGATGAGAAGTAGATTTCCTGTGTAGTTTTTCCATAATTTAACAGGTTGCCCAAAGAATGCTCCATCCCTGGCAGTGTTCAAGGCCAGGCTGGACAGAGTCGTGGAGCAACCTGCTATAGTGGAAGGTGTCCCTGCCCATGTCAGGGGGTTAGAACTGGATGAACTCAAGATCCTTTCCAGCCCAAAGCATTCTATTATTCTGTAATATCTGGGGTATCAAGGAGGGCAACTCTTGTAGTTTTGGGTCTTGCAATAGAAAGGTATTCCTGACTTAGATAAATGCAAATGTAAGTTAGTTGAATTTAACCTTGAAGTAAGATGGGATTTCCAGAAAGTGGCAGTAATTATACTTCAGGGTAATTTAAAAGTGGGGGAGGTGCTCTCAGCATTCCCTGGAATCTCTGAGACAGGAATAGGCAGGAGAGTCAGCTGAAAATCATGGTTTATGATTTGTTGCTCTTTTGAAAGAGATGTTCTTTCTCTAAATGGGGAAGAAAGCAGAAATTCATCCACGTTTCCATGGAACTGGAAGTTCCCAGATCCCAGAGGTTGCTCAGCAAATCTGACATTCTTGTACATTTCATTACTAGCTGGCAATCAGCGAGCCCATTAAATGTTAGTTAATGAGAATGCTAATTTCACTGAGCAGCTGCAGGTGGCTCCCAGCACACCCAGTTCTGGGACAGATCCTCCATCTCATTGCCCAAGGCTGGGAAATATTCATCTTCCAAAATCACCAGCTTTAGGGCATCTCCATCAGAGCCATCTGCTCCAGAGCCAGAGAGGGTACAACAGCTAAACCACTTGTCTCTGGATAAACCCAGCAAGGGAATAATACAATGAGAGAAAAACAGTGTTTATGGCTCACCAGCCAGCCCACTGAAACACAACCTTGGACTTGATCAAAGTTCATGGGACCTGAAATATTTCAGTTGTTTCTGGTCCATCAGATTGGCATTTTCATGTGCTTCTGCAGCAAAAGCAGCACAATAGGAGTAGCAAGGTCATGAAGAGGGAATTGTCAGTCCTAAAGAGGGAAAGAGTGAATCCCAGTAGTGCCTGATGCAATGCATGACCCAGTGTACAAGCATTGGAGAAGACAATTCAGCCATCTAGTGTCTGGATTGCAAAGACAGTCAGGGTTTTAGCAGCTTTTCTTTTGGAAGGTCTCGTGTTTGTGGCTTGTAGCTCTAGTGATAGAAGATCTGGGTTCATCCCAGCTATCCCTGCTTGAAAGATTTATACAGCTGTGGCAACATGTGGAACTGAAAGTACAGATAAACCACTGCACCTTTGGATGCTAATTCAAGCAGAACCTTCAAGTGATGAAAGTTCAGCATCATTATTAATATGAGAACCTTTGAACGCAACAATACACCCCCAGCCCCGCACACCACACACCATTGTACTTACTTTACTTTTATGTCTTCTAATTACCAAGTGTTACTCACAAGAATGACAGAATTTATTGCTCCCTATTATACAATTTCTTTCTTCTCTGGTCCTAACCAAAAGAAAGTACAGAAGAAAAAAGAAGTTATTTGAGAAAAAGAAAAGAATTTCCCCAATAACAAACGACTTAATTTTAAGAAAGGAGTTTTATGCCAAGACATTACTTTGCTGAATATGCCAATTTGGTTAAATCTCTTTCCGTGTTTGACTTGTCTAATAAATGCCACATGAAGCAATTCTGTACTTAGCTTAAAATTTGTCACTTATGACTAATTCCTTTAAATTAGACTTAACATATGAGGAGAAAAAAAGAGATGTCATAAAAAGATGCCATCCTTTGAAGTGAAGTCAGGTAATGTATCAATTGGATGAGGATGTAACAGCAAGCATAAGTAATCCTGCAGAAAGTGACACAGGTGAGCACGTTTTTGATTACAGGCAGTCTTCTTTCACTGTCCTGGGTCTTCCTGTGTATAGCACCTCATGCTACGATCCTTCCTGGGGTTGGACGTGATGATCTTACAGGTCTTTTCCAACCTCGCTGATTCTGTGATTCCGGATTTTCTGTACCTGCAGAGGTACACACATACATAAGGCAATTCTATTCATCCAGTCAACTCAACACGCAAAGTAAATGTTTAACCATTCAGTAACAAAATGAGGCATCTTGAGGGCATCCAGAAGAAAAACAACTTCCTTATCCCACTGATTTTTGATCATGATTGATAGGTGGTTCTAACAACAAAGGCAAGAGCAATGGAGTTTTATCACTAGGTAGCCTAGGAAATAGAACCTGAGAAGGCAGGTTGTTGGCATCACCTTTCAGCCATGTATCCATGGTATTGCTTGGATCCATCCTGGGGCATTTCACAAAACTATAAAGATGTTTGCAAGACTTCTCATTGCTTGGGTAGAAGCATCTAAAAACCACCTCATTAGGTGTTAAGATCAAAGCTCAATCTTTCTGCAGTTCTATCTAGTCTCTATTCAGGATTTCTCTCTTTTATACGATAGCTGCCTTCAGCCTACATGAATTCCCTAAAATAATGTCATCTTAACACAGATTTTTTTCCATAAGTCATTGAACTTCATGTTTATTAACATCATGATGGCCATGAAATCAACTACAGCAATGTACTGTCATTGTAGTTACCCATATTTGCTTGATCTCCTTCTCTTCTTCTGCTTTTTATATAGGAATCCTAATGAAAACTTACTGGATTGTCAGTTAAGATAGCCTGAGGAAGACATATAAATCCCATGAAAACTACCTAGATTAAAGCTATCCTTCCACACCTCTAGTGCATAGATCCTTCCCAAGCAAAATAGCCTTGAAGAATGGCTGGTGAGAGTGCAGGTTCTTTCAGAAACTTTGGGTAATTGCCCACATTTATTTGCATCCAGCTAGTCCATTCTAAGCAGTTTGGGGCTTCAGACAACTCTTGAGAAGAGGGGTAGGAAATTAAACAAGGTTGAGAATTTAGTCTTAGATATCTTCTCCTCCTTTCTTCCTTCTGAAAGTGCTGAATGATTAGTCCTGTGCTAATGAACATCACTGTTAACATCTGAATGATCTCTTGAATCACACAGTAAAGCAGTACAATTGGCCCCTGTGTGCATCGGCAATGATTTCTTGTAATGTAGAGGACAAAGATGATGGTTCTGCTGTTGATATTTGCAGTACTTCTCAGCCACCATGACTTGCTTGCACTGCTAGCACATATTAATATGCACATAAAGTGAGGTCCGCCACACAGTTATTGCAAAACTTATCTCCTGGGTTCTCAAAAAATGACTGAACTGGCTGGTTTTATCCAGATGAAGATCCATAGAAGAACCTTTCTACTCTAAGCTAACCAATAGGATGCTCTCTGGAGAGATGGTGATAACGTGAGGCTGGAGATGTTTTAAAGCCACTCTGAAGAATGTGTGTAATGCTCTGGTAAGGTAAATAATCCTCTGGAAGTAACTCTGAAAAGCTAGTAAGTCTTTAGCTTTTACACAGTGACTCATTCACTCCAGTGCAGAACTATTTCCAACATAACCTTCTGCTCAGCCTCTATTACTCAACAGGCCTTGATCCCTTCTTTGTTAAAACGCTTCCTACAAGTGCTTTTACTCTTCAATACACTCCTGGGAATGCTCAAATATGAGCAAAAGCATCATGGGGAGGCTACTGAGTGGTTGTTTCTTCTCTCAAATGTCCACAGAGTCATTTGAGAGTTTCTTCTCCTGAAGAATCCATCAGAAGCAGGTGTCCTTTGATGAACTCCAGGAGTTTTTAAAGTTTATCGTAAGCACATCAGGAATGACAGGAATTGAGGTGAGCCAGAGAAAGGAAAATGTCATCCTTTTATGCAGATGGTGACAATGTACCATCAGCAAGCAGACTTTTTGTACCTATAGTGGTTCTGTGTCACACTGCAGATCTGTGTGGAGACATGGCCATAAAATCCCTGGTACTTCTCAACCTGCTTTTCTTCCTTGGAGGAAAAGAGCTGAATGATGCTCACCACCACCAAATGATGAGTTTCATTATCAGCATCATGTACTGTTTTCAAGGATTGGTAAAAAGAAACTGTTTCCTCAGGCATCACTTTGCAACTCACCAAGAATGGCAAGGAAAAAAAACCTTGGCAAAAAAAATTGGACACCAGGAATTAATGAACTTGTTCCATCCAGCCATTCTCATCCTCTTTCTCTCTGTTGTGAGCTGATCCAGACTTCTGATCTGAAGTTAAAGGACTGAACTGCAAATAGTTCTTAATAATGCTTCCCTTCCTAAGGATAGTGCTTTCCTGAAGGCCAGCAGTTAGAGCTTTATATCTCACAGCATGAAGGTCTGTGTTGCTTCTACGTGGAGATCTGTGCTCCTTCTAATTCCTTCATGTCTTCATCTTTAGATTTCCTGATGCTGTACCATCTCACTGTACATTTATTTGTATCATCCACCATCCCCCCAAATACCTTTATGACTACTTGCCAAGTTCTGCTAAATTTGATAGAATAGTAGAAGACCTGAAAGTGTTAAAATCTTACAATAAACTGATTCTGCAGGTTATGTGCATCTTCTCCAAAGGCTTTAGGGTTTGCCCATTTGAACCTATGAGACAGTGGGTACTACTGGCATATTCACAACCAGAACACAGGGCTCTGCTGGCCATTAAACACAGTAGAGAGCTGACTAGCTGCAGCACAGGCAGTGTTTTGCCCTGTTGGCTGATGTAGATGCTGAGCAGAAAGAAGCCATAAGTAGCTTTGATTATGCTTCTATGAAGAGAGGATGGGAGGACTTAGAGGAAAAGTTTTGGAAGGAACAGAGAGACATATGAAAGAGCTGAGGAAATAATAAAGCAGTTATATGCAATTAATCTTTTATATCCTGTTCCTTACAGTGATGATGTGCTAGTAATAAATGGACAACTGAAGATGGTTTTCTGGGATGCTGAACTGCAAATGACCTGAAGAGGTATTTAACAATGTAATTTAGATATCTAAATTATTCCATTATTCTTGTTCCATAAAAGCATCTGTGGGTGAGTAATGGGAATGAATTCATGAAGGGGACTGAGTCTGAGAAAGCTGCATTCAAATTTGATCATTATTGGATCATTTAACCATGTACTCCATGCCATAGAGTTGTGTGTTTGCCTGGCAATGTTGAATGACACCTCCAAGATTTCATTGTTGCCTTTTCAGCATCCCATAGAAGTTAGAGTTCCTCCAGGCTGTGAAGAAGAGACATTATGGAGGGATGCCAGCTGAATTCTCTTCTGGAAATCTTAGCTCCCAAACTCATTGTCAGACTATTGGCAGAAACAAGTGAATTGAAAGGATAAAAGCTAAGGGGCATTAAGATGCAATGCCTGTGTATAATTAGAGGCTCCATTTGATTAATGAGTTCACATTAAATTTACAGCTTTACAAGAAACAGGAGGGATTTTCTTAGTCATCAGCACAAGTCCAACTGCATCCAGAATCAGGTTGCGCCTTGTGAGCTGATGAATCTCAAGTTTAAAGCCAGCTCAGATCATTTTGTACCATGTGTTCCCTTATAAACATATCCTTAGCCTGAGGATAACATGAGAAAACCTTCCTGAGGGCTCCTTGAAAACGGGCTCAAGGGGTTTCATGCATTTGGGTGGTTTTGGTGAAGGGTGTTTTGGTATTGTCTGCTTGTTTGTTTTATAACTGTGGACAACCAGCTGCCTCCCAGGAAAAGAAGATGCTGTGACAGACTGCACAAACCAACATTAGTTTCAGCAATGAACAACAGTTCTGTGATACCCTTAAGATGCCTGGCGAAGCCAAAGCAGCTCTGGCACTGAATTGGAATGAAGAAAAACAGCACTGAAGGGAGAAACAACCCTCTAGAAATGGCAGCCTTGTGAAAGGATCCCTCTGCTAGAAGATTTCCATGAATCACATGGGATTATGCCAGTTATGGGGCAACAAATACACAGTCCTTTTGAAAGCAAATTGGCTACACTTAAAATGCTGGGCTGCAATGGTTGGGGTCTGAATTTGACCCGATCCAAGATGGGGAGCAGCAAAGCTCCCCATTCAGAGTTGATCTCCCTTCTCTGCTTCCTTCTTATGCTGGATAGGTCATGTCTCAGTGGAAGACCATACTATGACTTTCATGGTCCATTCAGCCCTTTGGTGCTCTATTTTCCCTTCTCTACTAGGGAATGGCATAGATTAAAAATAACAGCAATGATGATTTGTTACTCTTAAACTCACAGACCACTGTCCATTCCACAGTGAAGGTGGGATTCTGTTCACAAGAACACCTACATGCCTCCTCTTTTCACTCTTCTGCATGAATGCAATGTGATTTTTCACATTTGTAGTGCTTATTTCTTGATCTTACCTCTATGGAAGCCAAAGTAGCGTGATAAAGCTTGCATTTCCACGGTGCTTTCAGTAGCAGGAGGAGAAATGAGTCTCAAAAGCTGCATTCACACTACACATGAACACTGACTTGGTGGACCTGAGATATCCAGGCAGTTTAAGCAATGTCAAAGAAGCATCCTGACTTGTAAGGTTTGCCCATGCTGGAGATAGTTTAATGAAGCATTCACAGCCCAGTGATCATCACTGTCATTGTCAGATTGCTTGCATTTTCTGGGCATCAAAGATTGACCTGACTATGGGAGCACTTAATGTGTGAGTTGGCTTGTTCTTTCCACCATGCTCAGCTCACAGAGGTGTTAGGGCATATTCAGAGGACATGAGATAGGAGTCTAGTGCCTGCTCAAAGTATCAAATGCATCCAGGATTTGAGGTATCAATCCCTCATTCTCTCTGTTTTGCTTAATACATCATAAGAAGAAAAAGGAAAATAGATAAATAACATAACACTTTTCTTCCCCTCCTCATTCCTTCCTGAAAGAGAAGACTTTGCAGTCTACTCAATGTTAGCAGAGAATCATCCTTGTAAGAGTAAACAACATATAATCATCTAACAAGAGAAGGAAGCAATGCACTGCTTTCTGTCTGCATTGCCAGCAATTTACCTGGGGAAGCTGCTTGCTTATTTACTTAAATGCTTGATTACTTGAGTAGTATCTTTCCAAGACATGCAGAATTGCCGGGAAGGAGATGGCATTCCTATAACAGAGCAGACGATCAGACCTTTTAACCTAATATCTTGTCTCTGCTAGTGGCAGGGTTGGAGACTTCCCAGAGCACGTGTAACATCAACCTCTTTGCAATTTCTCTGTGAGTTTCCTTAGTCACACTGTGAGATTTCTGCTGCATCCCAGTTGAGGTAGCAGGTGTCCTCATGATTTCTTTCTCTCAGCTACTGTAGCTACTGAGTTATGTTTATTCATGTCAAAATCTGACTGATTTTCTTCTACTTTCTTTTCCCTTAGTCCCAGCCTTCCTAAGAAATAAAACTTAAAAACATCTCAAGAGAAAGTTAGTTTATGACACTAAGCTGTGCAATCTGGCTGATACGGAGGAGGGAAGGGATGGTGTCCTGGGTTTAGCAGTAGCAGTCAATTTTTTTCTCTCCAGAAAGAACGGTCGTGGTTTAAACCAAGCCATGCAGCTCGATCACTCACTCAACCCCCCCTTTCTTGCCCTCCCCCTGCTCCTGGAGGGATGGGGAGGAGAATCAAAAGAATGCAACTCCCACAGGTTGAGATAACAACAGTTCAGTAACTAAGGTATAACACAAATCACTGCTGCTACCACCAATAATGATAAAGGAAATAACAAGGGAAGAGAATACAACACCTCACCACCCATAGACAGACAACTCGTCCCTACCCTGCCCAACCAAGCACTGACCCAAACCTCCTCCAACTCCCCAGAGCACTCGCCCTTCCATGTAACTCAGTTACATCCTGGGCATGCCGTGCTATGGTATGGAATACCTCTTTGGTCAGTTTGGGTCAGGTGTCCTGTCCCTGCTTCCTCCCGGCCTCCCCTCCTCCCGGGTAGAGCATGAGGCTCACAAAGTCCTTGCTCAGAATAAACATTGCTGAACAGTAACTAAAACCATTCCTGTTATCAGGTTTGTCAAAACCACAGTGCTGCACCAGTTACTATGAAGAAGGAAAAGATGACTGCCACTGCTAAACCCAGGACAGATGGGATCTACAGAGACCTTGACACACTTGAGAGGTGACCAATGTGAACATCATAAAATTCAACCAAACCAAATGCAAGTTCCTACACCTGGGTCAAGGCAATCCCTGGCACAGCTACAGGTTGGGAAGAGAAGTGATTCAGAGCAGCCCTGCGGAGAAGGACTTAAGGGTGCTGGTTGATGAGAAATGGAACATGAACCAGCTTCAGTGTGCGCTCACAGCCCAGAAACCAATTGCATACTGGGCTGCATCAAAAGCAGGTTGAAAGAAGTGGCCCTGCCCCTCATTTCTGCTCTCATGAGACCCCACTTGCAGCACTGTGTGCAGTTCTGGTGTCCTCAACATAAAAAGGACATGGAGCTGTTGGAGCAAGTCCAGAGGAGGCCACAAGGATGATCAGGGGCTGGAGCACCTCCCATATGGAGCCAGGCTGAGACCATTGGGGCTGTTCAGCCTGGGGAAGAGAAGCTGTGTGGAGACCTCAGAGCAGCTTCCAGTGTCTGAAGAGGGCCTATAGGGATGCTGTGGAGGGACTCTTCATCAGGGACTGCAGGGATAGGACAAGTGGTAACGGGTTCAAACTGAAACAGGGGAAGTTCAGGTCAGAGATAAGGTAAAAGTTCTTTACTGTGAAGGTGGTGAGGCACTGGAATGGGTTGCCCAAAGAAGTGGTGAATGCTCCATCCCTGGCAGTGTTCAAGGCCAGGTTGGACAGAGCCTTGGGTGCCATGGTTTGGTGTGAGGTGTCCCTGCCCATGGCAGGGGGTTGGAACTGAATGATCTTAAGGTCCTTTCCAACCCAAACCATTCTGTGATTCTATGATTCTATTAATGCCAGACAATAAGGATGTGAAAAGGAAATGTAGTAGTCTTAAAAAAAATAACCAAAAAAATCAACCAAACAAATCTCTGCTAAAAACCTGGCAAATAAGTATTTAAAAAGACATGCCCAACAAAATCTTTAAACAAACTACCCTAGTACCCAACAAACAAGACCAATTAGCAAAACCACAATGCATTAACTACAAAGAAGAGAAGAGAGGAAGAGAAGAGAAGAGAAGAGAAGAGAAGAGAAGAGAAGAGAAGAGAAGAGAAGAGAAAAGATTCTGAGGTTTCATATGATTTGACATAGGGATGCTGGGCATGACATAACACCAACCAGGAGAAATATGAGCTTTTATTTGCGAAAAGACAGCAGGAGATGAGAAAGCAGCTCCTCTGATGGATTTCCTGATTGCACTGAGAGCCCTTGAATGTAAAGATTGGTATTTTTATTGTTCTGTCCACTTTCTTGACCAGAGATTTAATGGATATCATTTACAGAGATGATAGGATACTTAATTTCCAGCACAGATTTCTTTCAACTTACTCTTTTTTCTTCTTTTAACTTTATCTTATATCTAATCTTCACCAATATACTAGTATATTGAAGTAGTATAGAATATAGAAGTATATCTTTCTACAACCTGGTCAACAAAAAGAAAAGAAATTCCCAACAATGGGTTTTAAGCAGTATTAAAGAATCTCAATGACTCTCCAGTGGAAGTCCTGTTTCCTGAAGTCTCAAGGTCAGTGGTTGAAGACTATGTGACACTTCAAGAGATGCTTTTCTAACCTGATTTCCTGAGGAAACCAACTTAGCATATTTTTTTGCCTATGTGTGCAACCATAAAATAGCCCAGTCATAGAATCACAGAATGGTTTAGGTTGGAAAGGACCTTAAGATCATCCAGTTCCAACCCCCTGCCTTGGGCAGGGACAGCTCACACTAGACCATGTCACCCAAGGCTCTGTCCAGCTTGGCCTTGAGCACTGCCAGGGATGGAGCATTTACAACTTTCTTGGGCACCCTGTGCCAATGCCTCAGCACCCTTATGCTAAAGAACTTCTTCCTTAGATCTAACCTAACAATTGTCACCTGAGTCTGACAAGGGGGCAGATTTTCCAAATTAGATTGATATTTTCTGCTGTAAAAGTTCTTATCAATGGTGATGCCTTGGCAAGGGCAATGAACAGGGAGGAGATCTTTACAGGTCCCTTCCAAACCTGAAGCACTGACACTGAGGCTGCCTAGAGACACTATGGCTGCCCCATGGCTGGCAGTGTTCAAGGCCAGGTTGGATGGGGCATAGAGCAACCTGCTCTAGTGGAAGGTGTTCCTGCCCATGGCAGGGCATTTGTCCTGGGTTCAGCAGTTGCAGTCAGTTTTTCTTCTCTTTAGTAGCTGTGTTTTGAC
>NDXB01010892.1:0-13529 GCA_002631895.1 Agapornis roseicollis | reverse complement strand
GCCTGAGCCATGGAGGTTGGGGCCTGGCTGCTGAGCTGGGAATCAGACCCTACATCAGGCTGTTGAGCAGTTTAAGTTGCCCTGTCAAAGGAATTAGAAGAGCTTTCATGAGTCTAATATGATCTTAGAGCGCTGAACCAGGCCAAAAAACTCTCACCAGACAGAAATGCAGGTGAAATATAGGGAAATTCAGAAAGCAGAGAGCTTAGGAAAGATGAGCACCAATAGAGTCCTAATGAAGCATCTCTAGGGATGCTTTGGCTGAACCAAGTGATGCAGNAAGCATATGAAGTGGTGCTTTTGTGTTTGGTGCCACTTACGTGATCCAAGGTCCAGTGGGTAATACTTCCTCAATGAATCACTGAACTCTAACCTATGGGTGAATGTCACAGTTGGACTGGTGGCCTTCACTGAAGGTGCACTGTAAGGAACCTGCCATCACCCTACCACAACCCCTTATTGCTCCCTTTCTTACATGGATCTAAAGCTCCTCATGGACATGCATGAATCCACCAGATATGATAATTCAAGTAGCCCTGTATGTCCAGCAGACTAACTACATACAAGGGGTTTCTTAATGCAAAAGTAGTTTCTTCTCCTCCCACTCCAAGCATCAAACTTCCTAAGGGCAAGCACTCTGCTGAAATCAGCCAAACTTCCATGTTGAATGCCCAGACTGGTCCTTCCCTGGCATCTGGCTGTTAGTATTTTCAATACTACTACTGAATAATACACCAGGAATGTCATATCAAACTTGGCCTGCACCCTGGCAGGCAGCATCCTACACTCTGATCACTGTGTCTCAAAGAGGCTTCATGTTCTCCAAATACTCCAGGTGATGCCAAGTGATTCAGCCCTGTTAAACTTCTCCGTATCTCTGGCAGATGTCGACACAGTTTGAATGGGGGTGGAGAGCAATGTGGTACGAGCAGATGCGATAGCAGCTCCTTGTCACATAGCCAGTAGGATGCGTAC
Source organism: Agapornis roseicollis (assembly GCA_002631895.1). Lineage (NCBI taxonomy): Eukaryota > Metazoa > Chordata > Aves > Psittaciformes > Psittacidae > Agapornis > Agapornis roseicollis. Next base: position 12,554 of record NDXB01010892.1, on the reverse strand, counting down.
TGCATAAAGCAACCCTGGGGGTGGTTTCTGCCCCCTTAGTTCTCTGCCCCAGAGATGCCCTCAAAACCTGCATCAGTGTATAAATACAATGGTTTCTAAGGACACGTCATCATGAGCTCAACAACAGAGCACATCTTTGTAGTAACTCACAGAACATCATGTGCAATTCTGATGTCCATAGCATGAACCACAATGGACTGACAGGGTTTCTTACCTGCTTCTCAGACATGATGTAAAGGTGCTCATGATCCACTGAGAAAGCCATATCTCGCAGTATGGGACCAGTATCCACCACCTGCACAATCTCGTACTCCAGTGTGTTCTTGGTGGTGCCATCCACACGGATCTGCAGAGCAAAACCAGGCAAAGAACATGAGTATTCTTCCTCTTTCCATGGAGATTGTATAATAATAATTAGAGAAATGTATTGTGGTCCATGTCGCTTGGAAAACAACCAAAAGTGAACCTTTCCCCTGCATCCTCATTTAAGGATAAAACAGGTTTAACTGCTGGTCCCATAAATAGGAAAGCACTGCAGAAGAACAATCCAGACCCTGATCACATTTATCTGGCACTGTCACCGTGTTACTGTAATTGCCTGGACAAATCTACTGAGCTGAAAATGATGGCACAAAAGGCAGAATTTGTTGTGATGATGAGCAGAAGATAAAGAAACACAAAGAGTCTGCAGGACTGACTCACTCAGATGATATTATTGCTCCTATTGCTAATATTCCATAGGGTAATATATTACCGTGGATTGAACAATCCAACACAGGCTATTTCTCTTGTTTATTATATATATCAGATATTGAAATCAGTCCCACACAAATATGGCACCTTATGATTCCAGGCGTATCTCATAACAGGGTGTCACTTAGGAACATCAATAACTGGAGTTAAGAGAAAGAACAGGACACACAGTCCCACTCTATCCCTGGCAGTGACCCAGAGAAAATGCATGAAACACCAGAGTTTTCCTTTCCTGTCTAAACCAAACTTCTAGAGATTGGGCTCAAAAGCAGCTGGAGAAGGTTCGTCATCCCTTTCAATCTATAATTTCAGTTCAGGATAATAGAATCATAGAATCATAGAACCATAGAACAGGGTTCAAAAGGACCTTAAAGTTCATCCAGTTCCAAACCCCCTGCCATGAGCAGGGACAACTCACACTAGACCATGGCACCCAAGGCTCTGTCCAAACCTGGCCTTGAACACTGCCAGAGATGGAGCATTTACCACTTCTTTGGGCACCCTGTGCCAGCGCCTCAGCACCCTCACAGTAAAGAACTTCTTCCTTAGATCTAACCTGAACTTCCCCTGTTTCAGTTTGAACCCATCACCCCTTATCCTATCACTGCAGTCCCCGATGATAACCTAGCTGTCTGGTCCTTCTCGATCTTGTGAGGTCCTGTACTTCAACAGACCCATGGCTGGGTGTTTCAGACTTGCAGTCACATTCCTTATCTCTCTTGCTATGTTTTCAACATGTTTCCTTTCACTTCTATCTTTCAGACACACAGCACCTTTCCCTAGAAGAAACTAAGCCATAGTAGATCTGCTCCATGCTCCACATCATGATCTCAACACTTTGCAGACCAAAGGTTCACATCTGTGGTTTTTACTTGAGCAGTTTGATAGCTGAGCTAAAAGCACCCTTCCCACCCAAAGGAAATAACAAGCTGTGGAGAACTTATGGTACCAAGACCTATTCCCACTGTTCTCTGGCACAGACCATGAGCTTGCTCCTTCTGTGTCAACCTTTCAGCCAAGAAACTGAGTGTAAATCAGCTTCTGTATTATAAAGGCAAAGAGAAAGGAAAAGATGGAATGACAAAGGGTCTGGAAGCCAGTGTGAGCAAAGAGCAGCAATGATATACAAGATTTGTAGCATATTCTTATACACCACCTGCTATATGACAACAAAGAAATCTTATTCCCCAAGGCAAGACAGGGGAAATGAAGCAGAAAGGAGTTAAAGGGGCTCCTTGTGACAGCAAAGGGTATGAAGAATGCTCAGGGATGCTCGGATCCTATGTGTTATCCATTAAAGTCCACAGAAGTGGGTGCATGTGCAGGCATTGGCTTTCGGGCTGGTCAAATGACACCAGAGGACCAAGTGTGTCATCTTGATGGATCTGGTGATGACAGCAACACGTCCCAGTGTCAACACACCAAGAGGTCAGAGCCTGAAGCCCAGCACCGAGCATCCATACCTCCCACTGCCCCTCACTGCCTAGGAGGAAAGGGCTCGCCTGTGTCCAGCGATCCGTAATGGATAACTCAGCTCCTCGGGGCCTCTCTTTTTGAGAGTGGACACTGATGTGATTCACCCATGAGGTCAAGAGCAAAGAGGCCAACAGGAGAGTCAGAAGAAAGGAAGGAGAGAATTGCTGCAGGTTGAGACACAGAGAAGTCTCCCTGTTGGGTCTCTACCCAGGGCATCTCAAATGCCCCATAGCAGGAGCCTTTCCTATTTCCCTCGGAGACTTCCCTGTGCCATATTCTCTCTCTCAGGGAGCAGTGCTGAGCTCTGCCTGCTGCTTCAGCTCTGTTCAGCTCCCCCGAGTCCCTCGAGGCTGCTCATCCCCATCAGAGGTCTGCAGAAGATCCTCGCTCTCACTGTGCTGAACAAACCTTCCATCTCTGCTGCTTTGACCTTGATTTCGCAGCATCGCCAGGGTCAGGTCTGCAGGCTGCTAGATATGTAAGCAGCCAATTATCACCCTGGGGCTCAGTCACCGTCCTCAGCCTTCGCCAGGCCCCATTAAAGGAGGAAGAGCTCAGAGATGGAAGAGGCAGGCTGGAGGAATAGGCAGCTGGAGTTAACAAACCGCTCAGACAGGAGGCATGGCTTCCCCCCAGGGATCTCCCCTATGCATTTGGTGCAGGTAAAAGATTGCAGAGGTTTCACACCAGGCAAGCAGAGCTCCTCGGAAGTGATTTAACAGCTATTGCTGGCCTAATTGCCTGCAAAAAGTCATTATTTTGCAGAGGGGGAGGAAGGAACAGGGCTCATTCCACCCTCCATGTGCAAACAGACACACGTGCGCTCATGCGCGCACAGTACAATGAGTGCAAAACCCCTCTCTCTTTAGTTAAAGCTAAGGGAAAAGTTAGTTCAGGAGAAGACCGGAAAGTCTGGCAGACATTAACAGACCCTGTGCCAGCAAAGAGGTGATTATTGGAGCTTGCAGCCAAAAGTCTGGCCCTTAACTCAAGCCATCCCTTTACCTGTCTTGAACTCTTAGCTTACTTATGTTCAACCCCAGGCACAGACCCCAGAGGATCCTCAACTTCCCAACATTCTTCACAGTCCTGAGCATCAAACAACACAACAGCAGTTTCTCTTTGAGAGAGATTTATTCCTGGCTCCCAGGCACCCATTAGAAGCAGGGCAAAATAATCAAAAGAAGAATCTGTGAAGGGGAAATGAGAAGATTCCCATCAAAACCTGCAAGTGATCACCACTAAAGCAGGGACACAGATACAATCTCTATTCAGAAAGCTCCCAAAGTTGCCGATTGCAGGGAATTCGGAGCACACACCAGCAGTTTGCTCTGTTCCTGCTCTTCTTTGCTGGCATGAACCACAAGCCCCATGTGGAGCTGGTGTGCTGGGATAGATACGACTTTTCTTTGGATGAAGTATGGGTATTCTTATATTCAAGATGGTTTTATCAGGCTGTGGAATTAGAGCCTGAATGACAGCCCAGATGGGATTTCTCCTTGAAACTGCCTGTGAACCATGAGCACCTCTGCAAGGCAAGAGAAGAGGGGGCAAGAAGCGATGGAGGTAACTCCAGGACCATACATGAGTTTCAGTCTGCTACAACCGCTATTAACAGACATGTACGCTGCTTCACAAACATGCTCATCACCTCCACATCAGTCCTGGACACACACTGGACCACAGGATGCTCTCTGCTCAGCCCCAGAAGCTCCACTGCCCTGCTTTAACCCAACACACACGTGCGGAGCTCCCCAGGACAAACGCTTTCAGGCTGCACGCTAATCCTGCTTCCTGGAAAGTGGAATTCACTGGGCTTCATGCTGCAATGCTGGCTGCTATTAAACCATCAGCATGATGCTTCCGAAGGTCAACTACCAGGGGACTTCTTCTGGCAGCTGTTTGTTTGTTTGTCTGAACATTATCTAGGTCTGGCTGTTTATTTACATCCATTGAAGTAGCAGACAATAAATACCCTCTCCCAGTAGCAAACAGATGCTTGCACTCGAATGCTCTGGCTACAGCTGACTTCAAAACGATCTCCTTAATGAGCAAACAACACTATTAATCTTTAAAGACACAGGCTCTGGCCTTCCCTGAGTTTCCATACTGGCCATGGCTAGCCCCACAGGCATCCTGGCAAGCAGCCCACGGGGCTGGTAGATGAAAGAAGGTAAAAGATACCTTCCATCACTCCACTGGTGCCTTTCAGCATTATCTCCTGGCTGCTGTGGGGGTCTGCAGGAGGGTGATGCTTGATTCTCCCAGGCATACTGGTGGCAGATGCCTCAATCACACTTCTGAGAGAGAGCTGGGTTCATATGGTTATTGAAGAGAAGGGAACCATAAACCTCTCCAAGTCATGGGCATGGACTCAAAAGCATAAAGGGAAAGCAGTGGGGTTGGAGGACAAAGGAATTGGTGCTATCAAGCATTTGGCCCCACTGCTGGAAAATAAACCATGATCATGGCAAAAAGCAGATATCTTTAAGGTCACCAATGGATAGACTTCCAGACTGGAGCATCAATCCTGTCCCATAGTCTGAAAGGATCACATACCTCTGTTAGCCTATTATTCCTCCACTAGGCTGGATGGGGACAGTCTCTTTTGGAAAGGCTCATTGTGCAGTGGAGGTTAGGTAAGAAAGAGGTGAGATGACCAAGCACGCCAGCAGCAGAGATGGGAAAAGCTCTCCCAAACGATATGCCTACATTATCAAACAGCATAGTATAACAGGAGTTATCTGTAAAGGAACACCGCTTCTGCTAAAATCCAGCATCCATACTAGGTATACTTCAGGAGCTTTACTTCAGACCTATCAAAGCCTCATCCCAAAGACTGTATCAGTGTTTGGAGCCTGTTAACATCACCCAGTTTTGTTTTATCCAAGACAAATCTAGTTCAGTCACTTTAAGACAGCTCTGCTGTAGAAATCACAGCAAACGAAGCACAGCCGAGTAATTGTCTTCAGACCCACTTTAGAAACACACTCCTGCACCAGGTCTCTTTCTACCACCTCACTTCTATTTTACTTTCCCATATTAGACTGGTCACTGGCAGCAAAAGAATGGCTCATTTCCATTGTGCCAATTGATCTCATCTGTTTCCTACCCTTCTAAAACCATCACCTCCAGCCCAGAGCATCATTCCTGGCCCACGAGTCAAAACAAGATCTCTCTCCATTAATATCTCTTTATAAAGCACTTGAAACCCACTCTGGACTCCTGAAAGCCTGGCTGGGATCAGGATCGGGCTGGATAGCCAGGCAGGCAGCAGGAGCAGATGCTGGCTTGATAATAGTTATTACAAATAATTAAATGAATAACTAAGTGGAAGAGGAGCTTGGTGAACCATGGCTCACTCAGTCAACCCTCCCTCCCCTCCACTCTGCTTTTGTGCAGCTGATGAAGGTAAAGGGAATTATCATCGCCATCCCAACGCTTCCAGTCAGTGCTCCAGCAGCTCCTGCTCAAGTCTTGCTGGTGGTTTATTTTGCCCATGAAATAGCCCCATGTCCCTAGAGGAGGGATTAAATGATTGCCAGACCTGGCAGGGCAAGCTCCATCCTCCCCATACCCCATAGCATCCCTCCTTTGTGCTCCCTGCCTCTCCTTCTCCCAGGGCTTCCCACTGAAATCACCATCATTACTTCTTGGTATTGGATTAAGGATCTGCAAACATCATTTCTAGGAGATCCAAGCAGTCCTGAAGCCTGGCACATGAATCCAGGCTGCTCTGAGCAGTGCCCAGCCACAGCCTTACGACCGCACAGGGGCCTCTAATACTTCATTGCTTTTCCAATATTAGTTCCTCCCTTTTTGATGGTCCTAGTGTTCCCCAGTGGATGCTGTGACTGCTGGATGCTGTTTCTGGCATGGAGAGGGGGCAAAGACAGAGCAGACAGCACATATCTAATGTCAGACCATTATGATGATCATCTATTTCTGCTTTTGCATTGATTTACGCTATGTGATGTAGCTCTATTAATCTTGGCAAAGAGGGGGAAGGGGCTGGTGACATTCCATGTTCCTCCTCTATCCCTCCATTTTGGCATGTGTTTTCCAGTCAAATAATCTGCTCTAATTTGCCTAAAGCCTATTAAAATGAGATCAATTTCTAATAAAACACGGCATTTCAATAACCCCATGTATCTTTAGAAACACTAATTGAAAAAGCAAGGGCTGAGGTATCTCTTTCTCATGCCTAATAGTCAGCAGCCAGCAGCATCTCTTGTACAGACGTTTGAAGATGCTGCTTGCATGGATGATGCCAACCCATCCAGATACAGATCTCAGAGCACCTTTAGTCGTAGGGAGAGCAAGATATGGAAAACCAGGTGTTTAGTCTTCCAAACACTCTTGCTTCCAATGCTGTCCTGACCCCAGTGTGCCATGGCAGCAACCACTGTCATCAGAGGTGATCCTGCTGATCTCAAGAAGAGACTCAAACCCGATATTTTGCATCCAAGGTAGATCCACACCTAAACTTGCTGTTTCCCTCCAGATTTTACCTTGGCAAGGCTCATCTCTTAAACTCTGTCCCAAGCTCATCAGTGTCTGTGTGATCACTCATCCAACGGTATCCACAGACCTGAAGTTGTGCACACAATCATACCCCTTGCAGAAGGCATCTACAAGCACTGGATGCTTGCTCCACAGATGTCCACCTGAGCGCACACATCCATCCACACAACAGAAGGGGCAGCAAAGCAGGTTGGCTTTGCAATCCCTTCACATTTCTTTTGTCCAGAAGACCTCAATCTTGTGGTTAGCAAGCAAGCAAGGCTTACTTGCTACAGCATTGCAAAGGCAAAGGAGAATGGTTCTTTCTCCCTTCTCCATTCATACAGTTCCAAGGCCTTTTCTTCAAGCAGCAAACAAAGGTTTCCCAAGAAAACAGCTTCCCTAGAATAATGATGGCTAATCCTTATCATCTGCAGGCATTGCACTGTAATCCTTCCACCACATACACTTGGCTGGGCTCTGGTAGGGAGCACGGGTGGCTGCACTAAGCAGGGGCACAGGGTCTAATCCCTGCAGAGGAGTCACCCACTGACCTCTCATGTAATCCATCCAGGCTGCAAAATCAGGTCAGACAGATGTGCCTGACTGCTGGATAGGAGATCTCCCTCATGTTGGGGCAGAAGAGGATTCCTCTTACTTCAGAAGGTCTAGGAAAAACATCGGACAAGATGTTGATGGCCATCTCTTTTCCTTTACTAGAGAGACATGGGTCACTATGCCTCGACATGGCTCCTAAATAGCAGGTCCCTGTCTCATAATGGAGCAAACATATAATGATCTCAGATGTGCTGGAATGAGCCTTCTGCTTTGGGCCAAGGGGTCTTTCAAGCCAGGAGACAAACTCCTAGCTAGCAGAAGTTCCCTTCTGTTTCATAGTCCACAGCATGTGACTTCTGTGCCGTATCACTATGGTTCCCCATCGACACTGGTAGCAAAAGATACTGGTTTCAATGAATATATGATGTGAATTAGACATAAATAAAAGACTTACCTTTCAATGTAGGCTTGAAGAGCACCTAACACATTGGGTTTATGACTGTTACTCCCAGCACCATAAAAGCAATAATTACAGCTTGAAGTGTGGCCAGTCATAGAATCACAGAACCAGCCAGGCTGGAAAAGCCCTTCCAGCTCATCCAGCCCAACCATTCCCAGCCCTGCCCAGGCCACCCCTGCCCAGGCCACCCCTGCCCCATGGCACTGAGGCCTCGTCTCCACGCTGGGTGAACCCTTGCAGGGCCGGTGCCTGCAGCCCTGCCCTGGGCAGCCTCTTCCAATGCCTCAGCACCCTGGGGGCAAGGAATTGTTCCTCAGCTCCATCTAAACCTGCCCTGGGGCAGCTTGGGCCCGCTTCCTCTTGGCCCATCCCTTGTTCCTTGGGAGCAGAGCCCAGCCCCTCCTGGCTCCGTCCTTCTCTCAGGCACACAAAGGGAGCCATCAGGTTCCCCCTGAGCCTTCTCCTCTCCACACTGAACCCCCCAGCTCCCTCAGCCCTTCCCCATCACCCTTGGGCTCCAGGCCCTGCACCAGCTCCATTGCCCTTCTCTGGCCCTGCTCCAGCCCCTCAAGGTCTCTCCTGTAGTGAGGGGCCCGGAGCTGAGCACAGGATTCGAGGTGCAGCCTCCCCAGTGCCTAACGCAGGGGCACGATCCCTGCCCTGGTCCTGCTGCCGCACTGGTGCTGATACAGCCTGTACCTCAACTGCAGGGTTCACCCTGAATGAAACAAGTACAGAGAAGGAAGCAGAGGGAAAAGAGTAGGAGATGACTTGGTCCTTCCTCTCGCTCACCAGGGAGAGCTCGCCAGGTGCATGCAGCTTTCACCTTCCTTAGCCAATGGCCAGATGACATCATTTCTGAAAGCAGGGCTTACGCAGGCTCCCCTGGCGCTCCCTGATTGATAAATTAGACACTCCGGAGCCGCGTGCTAATCAATGCAAATCATTAGTTTGTAACAACACAAGGCAAGCTCCGCAGAGCTCATTTTTCAAGGTAATGGCCTGCCAAGTGCTCAGTGTTCAGCAACAAGGCCTGCCAGGACATCTATTAACAGCCTGCTGGCACTCACCTATGGCACCGGGCTGTCCAGTCCCCACCAAGGACTGCGTTGTGTTGCTCCATGCAAGAATCATAGACTCATAGAACAGTTGGGGTTGGAAAGGACCTGAAGAGCATCCAGTTCCAACCCCCCTGCCATAAGCAGGGACACCTCACACTAAACCGTGCCACCAAAGGCTTCATCCAACCTGGCCTTGAACACTGCCAGGGATGGAGCATAAATAACCAGAGCCCTGAACTTGCTATTCCTCCTCCTTTCCTTCCCCATGACCCATCAGTGTGCGCTTGAGCCCAGAACCCCTCCAGCAGCTCAGGGAGGGGATCCTGCCCCTCTGCTGGGCTCTGGGGAGCCCCCCCCTGCAGCCCTGCTCCAGCTCTGGGGCAGCAGCACAAGAGGGACGTGGAGATGCTTTCAGTCAGGGTGGGTTCTGATTGAGATTAAGGGAACAACAATGAAAAAGAGAAAAGTATGAAAATTACACTTTTACATACAAAAGCATGGGTGGCATCTCATGAGACACAACCCAAAATGCTTGCCTGGCTCTGGTCAGTTCTTAAGTAAGGGTCAAACTGCAGATAAAAGCAATTCAGCCCAGTGACACCACCAAAAAGGCTCAAAGCTCCATCTGCGTTTAGTCCAGAAATACCCAGAAGCACAGCGTGTGAATAGGCCTGGCCACAGACAAAGATCTCAACACAGTTGGCCTTGAGTACAAATCCTTACATGAGATAAGCTTAGTAATTGAGGCAAACAGATAGTAAAATGGGATGGTATGAAGACAAATGGATCAGCACATGGGCTGGATCATGAATACAAGTCCTTTATAAATGTCTGTTCGTGGGGCTGATTCCTCCCAGAGATGAGCTCATCCCTCTATGCCAGGAATGCAGTGACCCCGAGGGCTGGGAGCAGAGCAGCACCACAAAGGGCCCTTTGACTGCAGCCAGACAGGGTGAGCTTTGAGACACCCACAGGTCCTCATGACACTGGGTCACTTGAGAGGAAGCCAGCTGCACTTTGGCAATGGGAAGCATGGAGACCCGGGCATCCACATGGACACATAGGCAGGAGAGCACACAGCAGCACACAAGATAGGCAAGGGCAGCACAACACATGTGCAGCAGGGTGGAGGGCACCCAACAACATGTGGAGACATCCAACAACACATGCACCTATGTGCACGCACTGTGCTCACCAAGGTTCATCTACTTGGACTGAGGATGCTCTCACCAATGTGCCACAAGGTCCTGGTCATGAGTAAGGGGACATGAGTGATGTAAAGGTGGGCACATGTATGCAACTGAGTGTGTATTCACACCCAGCACAGCATTCCCACCAAAGAACCTGCTCCCTGTAGCAGACAACACACAGAATCTGTTCTGAATACAGGCATGTGCACGCACCTTGGCAGCACAGTGCCCTGTGCAGCTCCAGGCATCAGTGAGGGCAACAAGCTCAATCATAGCCTGTCGCATTCAATCTTGGAGATACACAGATGTATTTGCAATTTCCCTTTGCAGCGTATCAGAGGCAGACCAAAGCTCTTGCTTTGCTGAGGATTTGGGTGGTTTTGCCACTTTCTCTATAAAAAAACAAATCAGAAATCATATCCTAAAGATTATATCACTGGTCAGGTAAGATTCTCTGTTCCTGCACCAATATTTCTGTGAAGTGCTGATGCTAAATGACTACAGAGAGATGCAGGGAGTGATGGACTGTGAGTGTATAACTGAAAACAGAGAAATCTCAGGGCTGGAGCTCTTTGCTAAGAGCTGTGGGCTTGGGTGGGTGGATGGAGTGCTGGCTTGGGAACAATTCCTGTCAGCAATGTGGGGACTTATCTCCAAGGCCAGGGGAAAGGGGACCTGAAAGAGAAGCTCTCCAAGGAAATCAGCCAGCCCAGACCCCCTCTCCAGTCCCTTTGTCAGTTGACATCCCTGGGGCTGCTCCTGTGACAATAAGGTCCCACATATCTCTGGGTCTCAGCCTCACTGACAAGGCTGTGCTCTGCAAAGGTTATTGTAATTCAATTGCTGACCCTTGCAGCTCCTGGGCTTCTCAATGCCAAAGTGACCTATAAAGAACTTAATATCAGATAAAAGAAACATCTCTTGAAGCCTTTCTAACCTTCATAATCTATGTTTATCCACAGGAAAAAAAGAAGAGAATGAGTGAATGCTTATCTTCCAATATTGCCTCAGATAAAAGGGAATTACCATCTGGGGACAAAGCTCCACACTTGCCCTCATTCCCCTTCAAGCAAGCAGCCAGAAAACTGATCCAGTGCTGAAACAGTAGACGAGGCCTCTTCCATTCACCTCCCATAGACCCATGCTCCATTGAAGGCTGCTCTCACCTGCCAGTCCACCAGCAGTTCCTCTGCTTGTCTCTGATGTGTGACTAAGGGCTATGTCTCTCTGCAGGCCAGCTTCAGCACAGACCACCTTTCTCACCTGCCATAGATTATAGAATCATAGAATGGTTTGGGTTGGAAGGGACTTTTGTGCTCATCCAGTTCCAACCCCCTGCCACAGGCAGGGACACCTTTCACTAGACCAGGTTGCTCCAAGCCCATCCAACCTTGCCTTAAGCACTTCCAAGAATAAGGCATCTACTTCTCCATCACAGGTACTCCTCCATCATATTCTCCACTTTAACAGCAATATCGTAAGATAGTCCTCACCAAGTCAGTCCCAAATGAGAAGCAGTGCTCCCAGCGAGAGCCATATGTGCTCAGCTGTGTCTCACTGAAGCCTTTACCTTCCCAAGGCTTCCTCTCATCTCCCATCAACTGATCCTTCATTATTGACTGATATCCATCCCACTTGTTGGTCTCCTCCAACAGCACTTGACTCAATTCACCTGTAGACTCCAGTACTGAGCTACAAGACTTTCCTAGTCACTACCTAATGGAGAGGGAGCCCCCACTCCAAACTCCTGGAGAAACAACTACATCAAACACATCCCTTCTCAGTTCCTTCCTCTCCACCTCCTCTATCCAAAAAAGGGTTGGAACTGAATTATCTTAAGGCCCTTTCCAACCCAAACCATTCCATGATTCTATGATTCTATAATGAATTACACCAGAGATCACTGGATACGGAGCAGTGGAGCAGTGAATATCAACAGTTCTCCTTCCCAGCACCCTCCTTTATACAGCCTCTGACTCCAGCCTGTGCTGGTAACAACGAATGGTCTCTGTTCTCCTTCATCCTTTTCTTTAGCTCCAGGGTTAGAGCAAGGGATTTAGACAAATGTGAATCTCAAGCCTCAGCTAAGCCATGAACAGGCCATATGACTTTCGAGATGTCAGCTGCCCTGTCAGTGCCTCAGTTTCCACATCTTTCACTGAAACACTTTTGGACTGGGTGATTTTTAGAGGAGAGCTTCTGTAGCTGCAGGGAAGATTAAATGGATGTTCTAGAGATATGAAGTATAGGCCTAAAAAATACTACCAAGGTAGCATTCATCACTGTGCATTCCTCAGCTCAGAGAGTGACACAGAGGAGAGCAGCAGTTGCTAGGACTGCACGCCCATGGCTCTCAGATCATTATTGGGGCACCTCCAAACAAGTCTGGGGAGAGTAACAATTGTTTGGTATTGGAAATCTTCAGATGGAATGTATTATGGAAGTGACATAAGGGACCTGGGGGGTTCAGTGTGGAGAGGCTCAGGGAGAACCTGATGGCTCCCTTTGTGTGCCTGAGAGGAGGATGGAGCCAGGAGGGGCTGGGCTCTGCTC
>NDXB01010891.1:2509-13478 GCA_002631895.1 Agapornis roseicollis | reverse complement strand
TTTTCATTCCTTTAGAGGAATCTGCAAAATATCACCAAAGTTATATCGTTAGGTAACTATATGGCTGGCACTTCCAGGTGACAAGCATAGAATCATAGAACAGTTAAGAAANTGCACCGAGTGCTCCACCTATCAAATTGATGTCTCTCCAATTTAGAGACAAGGATGTCGTGTGGGACAGTGTTGAATGCTTTGCACAAGCCCAGGTAGATGACGTCAACTGCTCTACCCCTGTTCATCAGTTGCCCCATCATNCACCTATCAAATTGATGTCTCTCCAATTTAGAGACAAGGATGTCGTGTGGGACAGTGTTGAATGCTTTGCACAAGCCCAGGTAGATGACGTCAACTGCTCTACCCCTGTTCATCAGTTCCGTAGCCCCATCATAGAATGCCACCAAATTGGTCAGGCAGGATTTCCCCCTAGTGAAGCCATGTTGGCTGTCACCAAGCACCTTGTTGTTTGTCATGTGTCTTAGCATGCCTTCCAGGAGAATCTGCTCCAAGATTTTGCCAGGCACAGAGGTGAGACTGACTGGTCTGTAATTCCCTAGATCAAAGTATAGAATAAGTATTTCTTATACTTATTCTATAATTTTTATAAATGCTTGTAAATGTACAAGGTATATTGTCAATTTTGTTTTACAAAGCTGTCTGCAAAACCAGTTTTACCGAGAGAAAATAATTAGCTGCATTCCCAGTTATGTCTGTTAGGATCTTTTGATGTTAAATAATTACACCAAAGAGATAAACTGCTTTTCATCAGTATTTCTATAATGTATGTCACTCCTAGGGTAGTAAATTATAAAAGCGAGGCACAGCTTATTCTGCATTACTTTAAAATATCAAGCTATTATATAGGTTAGTTTAAGAACTGTTTCACAACCACCTCAACCTTCTTTTCTGTAAAGACAGCAAATTTCAGAAAAGAAACCCTGTAAAGTCTTCCCTGCTGCCTGTGTTTGTGAGTGTATGTAATATTGTTACAATAGGCATTTTGGAAGGATAAAGTAAAAGAATTGAAGTCAAAGGAAATTTTGGGTGGCCAAGAGTTTGAATTTTGACTCTAGTACAGGAGCTGAAATAGTGCAAACAAAATGCTTGTGGATGGGAACAACAGGGACAAGCGGGACAACTCCAGCTATTCAAAAACTACAAGAACAATGCAGAACAAAACTGTGTTTAAAAGTTTATAGACAAAAATGTTAATGTGCTCCTTTGTGCCAAGCATATCTCACATATATCATTGGTTTTGACCAAACAGTTATCAAATTTTATAGCATTTCCGCATAGTAAAAAGCATCATAGAATACTTTTGGAGCTACCAGCCTTATTCAACATAAGCAGGAAATAAAAAACAGGGGTTTTATTTCTGTTTTTATTGACAGTGAATCATTGCTAGCTATTTTTCTCCAGTTCTGATATTTTATGACTGAAAGTCACCTTTACGTCTTTTGCAAGTGACAGCAATAATAAACTGCTGGGTTTGACTGACTTCCAAGCAAAAAAGTCCTGGGGCTCAGAAACAGAGAAACTGCTTGAAGGAACATTCTGGTCAGGCTAACCCAGTTTGGCCAGGAGCACTATGAAGCTGCTGCTTTTAATTTGCTGACAGCATTCTATGCAGACCCCCTCATTTGATACCCCACATAGTTTGCTCACTGCATAGGCAACTTGCATGTCTCAGAACTAGGGATTTTATGCCACAATAGTTTGTCTAGGAATTAAGTATGTGACACCTTGAAGTGGTGTGATTTGTTCACCTCAGTGTGAAACCATGGCAGTTGACAATCACATTTGGTTGGGAATAGATTTTCTCCCTTATTTTTGTTAGAAAAGTTTGAGCCACACTAAAATAATCTAATCTTCCAGTGGCATATACTGTATCTGGTAGCCTGATGATTGCATTACCAGGTAAGGAAAGAGAAAGATATCTAACTAAGAAATACAGATGCTTTAAATATTCTCAGAACAGGGCTTTAGTTTAAGTTATGCTCCTCCAGTAAAAGGGATATGAGCAGCTGCTTGAAAGAATCAATTCTTTCTTTCAAAGAAAGAAGATCAATTCAATAGCTGTATCAGTACCTATAGTTAAAGCTGTATGTGAAGCAATAGGTTTAGTTACACTTATTCCTGACATATGTGGAGACATGGAAATCAGTCCAGTAGACTGGTAAAAGATGTTAACTAAGCCATCTGTCACCTTGTTAAAGCTTTGATGCAGGACATGTGCCACTTATCCTTGCTATGACTGATGTTTTCCTAATTCCATGCAAAGTTATGCATTAACTGTTTTTGCTATAATCTCACTGGGTTACTATTATTTATTTATTTATTTGTATGCATACTAAGACATCTACTGTAGTCAAAACAATTTGTTAGTAGCTAGTTCAGACTTCCTAGTGCTCCTGGGTGTTTACAGCTTTGACTGACTAGTTTATCAGAAAATTCAACTTCAGCCCAAGGACCACATATTTAATGCACATTTCATAAACTTTTTCCAGTAATTTTATATGTGAATCAAAATGTATACATATGTCTACTCTCAATTCATTTCAAGTAAGAACATAAATCAAAACAAAACAAAAGCCCCGTTGTAAAACCCTCATGGCTACTTCAGAAAATAAGCTTGAATCATAGAATAAGAGTATTCTGAATTGGCAGGAACCCACATGGATCATCAAGTCCAAATCCTGACTCCACACTGGGTAACCTAAAAGTACTTGCCTGTGCATTTAAAAATTTTCTGTACCTAACCTGGTCTCCAGACAGAAAGAATTTCTTTCTTGTGCTACACTTATTCTTGCTAATGAGGAGCTGCATGCTTCATGCATTCACACATTCATGCATGCAGCATGCAAGCTGGATCCTGCTTGCCCTATATAGTGCAGATTTTGAATTACAGTAATAATTGTATTTATCTCAAAACTCAACCAGTGCTCTTTTAAGACTGCATAGAAAGTTATAGAGTAGTTTGTAAAGCTCAGTGGAATAGTACAGTGAGTCTTTTCATGTTTCTTAGCACAAAAAGCACAGCATTTCAGCAGGACAACTGCATGGCTTTGTGTGCATGTGGTGAGTGGTGGTGTCTCACTCAAAACTTGGCACTTCTGGTGTTCTGCTTATTGAACGCCTAAGCATGCATAAATAATGAGGCATTGGCAAGGTGATAGGCACACATCACCACACCTTCTAATAGTCTCAAAAATTGTAACTCCTTTCATGTCATTACAAACTTTCTGCATGTCTGCAGGGGTTAAAAAAAATGCAACTTTTGTGCATAAAAGTACTCTGTTGCAGCTCCAGCATCAGAAGGAGAGTCTCTATGTTTTTCACTTCAGAATAGGTAGCTCTGGCCTTTCAAAGCCAAAGGATATCAGGTGGGACAATGCTGGTGGATGATGTCAGTGTGTTCCTCACTGCGCTCCCTTTAGGCCTTTGAAAATAGGCATTTGTCCTGATTCTTCATTAATGACTCCTGCAGTGGTATAAAAACTGTGGCTGCTAAATGCTCCCCCCCTCCCACCTCTCTGCCCTTCCTTTGTGGTGATAACATGATCCTTGCCAGGCATCCAGCACCTGGCAAATGATAACAGCAGAGTGCAAAAAGAGGATATTTGGTGAGCTACTAAAAGACTGGCTAGTACAGAAAAGGCTGAGGATTCTTAAGCTGAGAACATGAAGAAAGGCGCTGTGACCATGGTGCTGGCAGTATGGAATGCCCAAGGAGACTGGATGGAAAGATTCATGGTTAGGCAATGAAGAAATGTGATTTGTGGAAAGTGTGAATAGTCTAAGAGCCTTCTGGAACACATGCAATACTATCCCATTTTTTCCGCTGAAAGAAGCTCCCCTGCCTTACATGGCTCTGTCTGATATGGCACTGAATACCCCTTACTCATGTAAGTTTTGCTAACCACAGATCCTCCTACCCAGAAATTTCACTTAGATAGTGCCACATCTGAGCTGGTATGTCAACACCAATTTCTGCCATGCCTTTCCCTCTCTTAAGTATAACCAGGAGAAAACTTGGAATAGTATTTCCCTGAGCTGTATGGCCCAAAGACATTTTCCCTCTCTCTCTCAGAATAGTAGCACTGAACCTACATTACCAGGCATCCCAGACAAAGGTTGCTTTTAGGGACCCTGGCAGGACTATTCAGAAATGGTAATATGGCTTGGATTAGGATTACATGCTTTTACCAGTGAGGGAGCAGTTTTCCTTGTGCCTCAGTTTACCTGCCTTTCAGCCTCTTCTGTGTGTTTTCTGTGTAGAAAGGTTTCTGTGAGGTCTGAATAACTTTGCGCTCTCACATGATTGACCTCTCACCTTTTTCATTCCTTTAGAGGAATCTGCAAAATATCACCAAAGTTATATCGTTAGGTAACTATATGACTGGCACTTCCAGGTGACAAGCATAGAATCATAGAATAGTTAAGGTTGGAAAGGACCTTAAGATCATCTAGTTCCAACCCCCCTGCCATAAGCAGGGACACCCCACACTAAACTGTGCCACCTAAAGTTTTGTCCAATCTGGCCTTGAACACCGCCAGGGATGGAGCAATCACTATCTCCCTGGGCAATCCATTCCAGTGCATCACCACCCTAACAGGAAAGAATTTCTTCCATATATCCAATCTAAACCTCCCCGTTTAAGTTTTAACCCATTACCCTTTGTCCTGTCACTATAGTNCAGATGAAAACACAAGTGCCTGGCATCATTGGCCAAACCTTTCTTTTCTTGAAATGTACCCATGCAGAATCTCTGAGCTTGCAGTGAACTCAGAACCTCTAAGATGAGAGTACATCCACACAAACCTCATCAAGATCTGGCCCACTGCAGTATGAAAACCCAAAGCCAATCCCCGAAAAAGCACCATCCTTGAATAAAAACATCCCCATTTTCATTCTTCACCAACAGAGACCCCCAAAAGAGTTTCACTTCAGCTTATGCTCTTGTGCCACTAGACTTCACCAACTTTAGAAGGGTTAAGCTTAAGAAGAATGTCTTTCTGAATTACATGACTAGATTTAATATGATGTGACAACAGTAGCCATACAAGTCCTCCCCCAGGCTAAACAGCAATAACAGGGTGTGAAAAGTCATTATTTGTTGAGAAGTCTGGTGTAAATTAGAAGTCACACCTTCCTGTCACACTTCTTACTTCCTTGCAAAGAGCAAGGTAAAAAAAAAATAAAGTAAAAGGAAAGGAAAAGGCTCCCAAACCTTAAAAGATAAAAACAAATGCAAAGCAGAAAAGCAGAAAGATACTTGCCTTATCAACGAAGCAGTGTGCAAGTAGCAAGATACTTTGAAACGGCAGAAAAGGTCCTGCTTCATCCTACAAGAAGAAACTCTCTAAGACTTGATTTGAAGTTTTAGACAGCAGGCATTCTTTATTGTAGTGCTAGGCACATGTGCGAATCATTTCGCAAAGGTGATCACCCCAGAGTCTACAAGCAGCATCCATAACCAACAAACTTATGCATATTTACAACCTTTCCGGGAAATGTCTTACATATTCATTAGATTTCCTGGAACTAATTGTAATATTTGCATTTTAATTATTCATGTGCTTTTCTTGCTGAGTGGTGGTCTTGAGGGGTCTCTGATGGTCGTCAATACTCTTCTGCTGACTGGTCTCTGTGCTTGCATATGTGAAATGACTCTTGTGTAGTACTTAAAAATTGTGTCTGTGTTTTAGGTTAGTTTGTTCTGATTTGTTCCTTATCTTGACGAAACCAGCCTGTCTTGGTCATTCATTTCTTACCTTGTTTTATACATACCCCAAGGTCACACCAGCCCATCTTACTCTCAACAAAGCTGTCCCCGTTTACGACCTAACATCTTGCTCTCAACAAAGTGGTCCCAATTTATAACCCAGCATTTTAGCTTACAATATGTGTTAAGGGTCACTACCCACAAATACTTTGAAATGCTTCTAAAAAGTTATTTCACTTACCTGCACACCAGGCTACTAGCAGCATTATGGAGGCAACGAGAAAAACTGAGCACGGATGCATCAAAAGACTACCAGGTGAAGTGTTCCCTGAGCTTGGTGTGGTAAAACACATGATTATTTGTGTTCTTCAATTAACTCTTAAAAGTCTGAATATGTTAAAAATCAATGGCAGCACTTTAAAGACAGACAGTATTTACAGCATAACTTCAAGTAAAATTCAGAATAGTTATACATATTAGTGATCCCTGTCTGATAACAAATACAGCGCATTATTACAGCCCATAATAAATATTGGGAACTATTTCTTCAAACACCTAAGGTAAATGCTTATCATTAGGATTTAACCAGCTGCGGTTGATGAAATTAAGTAGTGAAATTGATAAAGATTAATTTTCCCTGGGATGAGTCAGGATAACACTTATTTTTACTGTAAAATCCTGTAGTTGATTTTCCAACCTGGTTGATTCCATGATTCTGTGAAAATCTTGGTTGTTCTAATCAGATCAAGTGAAAGACCATCTATGCTACAGATTTCTACACAATAACAAGAGATGAGGCTCCTGAGCAGCACACCTGTGCTGGCAAAGGCATGCTATGCATGCACTGATTTAATGTGCAGCTGTTTTATGAGAAGATACAATGAGCTACCATCAACTTGAAGTGACACTTCTAAATGAATAAGCATATACATCAAAACATTTTAAACAAGAAAAGTGAGTTATTATATCTAGTATATGTGTTGATTTGTGAGAGACTCTATGCCATCACAGGTTACAAATACCACAGCCTTTAACAGGCCTCCATGTTGATGTCACTGAGGTTGAAATTAAGGTTAATTTTAGTACACTTTAATACAAGACTGAGGAATGTGATATGCGCATATCTATACATCACAACTGTGTGGTGCATATTGTAAAAGGCCGGGTCTCAAAGTCAGCTTAGAAAAGGACTCCAGCTCCTGTCACTGAGAGATGCCAAGATATTTGCTAGTTAAGCCCTTTAGTGTGATTCCACAGCAGCCTAAATCACAACAGTCACAGTCCACCTCTCTTCTTTGCAGGCATCTGTGCTATCATGCAGTCAGCAGAGCAGGCTAAGCTGAAAACATAATCATTTTGATATGGTGGGTTTTGAATGGATCACTGCCTTTAAGCAACTCCCTGGACAACTGAGTGAAAATAGGTGGTGGAACCATATCCCTAGATTCATCAAGGTGCATACTGATTGTTGTTACAGTGCATTATAACAACAAAGATTTCTGTCTTCATGGAGCACGGACTTGTAAAGTTAGGCCAGAAACCCATACTGTAAGTAACAACTATTCCACTTCCAAAAATAATTGGGAAATGTCTTCATCTCCTTTCCCTCAAATAATTTTTCTTGGATTATACTGGCCCTGCTTCTTGCAAGATTACTTTCGTTCCCATTTGAAACCCATTCAAGCTTTTCTGGTGAATAATGCAGAATACTCATGGTGGTGAAGCTAAGCCATTAATTACTGAGAAGGATGGGTTCAAGTTTCTGTTATTTGTTTGCTCCATTCTTGATTTAGAATCATAAATCTGTTCAGAGATGTGAACTAGTAGGCAGTCTTCATGACCTTACAAAAAATGATAAAGGTTAAGGGAAAATAACAGCTTACTCAATCTATTCTGATAAAAAAGGGTTGGTGGCAATTTCTACTTGCTTCAGCTGCACCTCAAAGCTGCTAATATTTGACAAAGCCACTGTGTTGCTCCTAAGGGATGAATACAGAAACCTTTTTAGCCTTGGTGACATCTAGAAAGAGATACATATCTCTAAGTGATTCTGAATAGCTGAGCTATGACATAAATTTGGTCTCCTATGTGGAATCACATGCATACATGGCATTTACATGGTTTTCCCAGATCTAGAGAGCACTTACATCTTTGATACCTAAGAGGTGTTACAAAACTCATCACCTAAATTTTGTACATATGCTTTAGTTGGTTTTAGTCTATAATACAACCTGCACTCAAAGTAAAATTTTTTTGGCCACGATTGAACAGTGAAACAACCTACCAGTGCAGCTGGAATAAATTTTAAAGAGGAAAAATATTTTTGAGGATTTACCCCTCAGAACTCTGTACTTGCACTGTCTCTCCAGATTCACAGGGACTGCAACGAACAATTACACAGCTTTGAAACAAGTCTTGCATCAACAGAAGATTTTATCAAGCAGTGACTCAATCATGCCCAAAGTCAGGATCTGACCTCTCACTGAGAAGGATCTTTGAAATATATCATCACCACCCTCTGCCACATATCTGAGATACCCCAGCCTCAGAAAGAGCTACTAGTTAGAACAAGAATTGTTTACAAGACCGCAAAGAAACAAGAACCTCAGCAAAGGTTTTTGAATTTGGCTGGCATTTGATCAGCTGGATGAACCTGCCAGGTAGAAGAGTGACAGTTACTGGGAAGACATACAAGGAAACCCTGAAATGGAGCAAACTACACTCATGGGTAAAGACAGGTGACTGCACAAAATCAGTTTTGTCCAGCCACTGAGAATCTGTGCAGAGGTCCCTTTTCAAGTGTTCACTGTATTGCTGGGAAAATTAGAGCTTGCTGCACCTTATGAATAGTTAGTAGGATGCTCACAGCTCATCAGCACTTTGGAAGAATCAAGCAAGTGAATGTGTTTGAAGCAGAGGACCCAGGTCTGTCTAACTCAGGCAGACACCTCCAGGGTTTGTTTGGCTCATGCTGAAGTTAGACAGACTGGGGATGCTGGGGGCACAGTAAGTCTCTCCTGCACTAGCCTTTCCTTCCTTCCCCAGGGAGCTGGGCAGGAAACCCTTGGGCAGGACCTCCTTGTTAAGAAATACTGATAGCCTTTAGGAATCACTGAGTCAAAGTGTGGAGCACCGGTGCTAAGCAGTGCAAGCCGCCATCTACCACTTTTGGATTTCTATTTCAGCATGATTGAGGAATCCTATATTATACGGTTACTAACCACTGACAGTACTCCTCCTCCAGCATGACTATGGAGGCAATGATGAATAATTAAGTTCTAACACATGATGTATGTTTTTGTAGTATTAATTCATAATGACAGATCCATTTTTGTGTTAAGGAATAGAGTTGGCATATGCAGCTGGGTGAGCTGAGTACTGTTGAGCTAGATGGTAAAAAAAAAACAGGTTGTCTCATAGGTCTATTTTATACACTAAAAGCAGGAGCTTAACTAATTTGGAATCCATTGGTACAAGCTTTTTATGTACAAGGTGTCCTAAAGGATGACCTAAGTAACACAGTATTAATCCAAAACAGATATTTGCACATCTATTTCGGACTGGGGACAGAGTGATTGCATTTATATAGTTCATTGACATTTAGGACACACACAGTCCATTTCTTACTGTATTATGATACCAAACTGGTATTTCTGCCCAGTGCTTTTGTGTTGCTGTCTCCTTGTCATATCCAGATGTGGAGTGTTTACATGACTTCTTCATCTTGTACAAGAATGATAGTTCAAGCCACCAGTGGAAAGAAAATTGATAATCTCTACCTGCATGATGGAGATAAGGAACTGGAAAGTTTGAACACTTATGCACTCCTATATGTTGTGATACTGTAATAATGACATAAGTAAAAGAATTCACAAGCCTAGTTAATAGACCTTTTCTTCTCCAGGAGAAAGGCCTGGAGTGAGGATCTCAGGGGAAAGAAAACACCTTGCTCCAAGCTTAAGATAGGTAGATATTGTACATTCAAAACATCCATATAATGTTTGTGTTATGCTTGTATGTTGAATTAATGAAGCTAAGCTTGTTTACTAAACTAGCTAAAAGAAATCAGCCTTGTGATTCAGTCTCAGGCAGTTACAATATAAATGGGAAAATCTATGGGTTCACTGATTTACCTTTGTTTCACTCATTCTGTAGCTCCTAAACCTATGTGCTGTAGGAATAAATCTTTTCTGACTGTAGGTCTTTTTTGCACTGCAGACAGTCAGACTGAAGCAGTACAACACCAAAAGAGGTGTGAAATACTTCTGCGTGTGTGTCATTACAGTGCTAATGTCAAAACACCATTTCACTGTTAAAATGCTAATAATTTTAAGCAAATGTTTATCCCAAACAGCTACACATGTTGCTAGTTATTTGTATTTAGTTATGTACACTGGTCAAGTACAATAAAACATGTTTTGGTATTCATAGTTCAGCAGTCAAGGATAAGAAGTATGCCAAGATCTTCCTGACACACACACCACAAAGTCACATCAGCTAGCTTTAATAAAACTGGGAATGAAGGCACTTTTCTACCCAGCAAATGATACCGGGGTGCTTCTGTGACAGACAGTCGATGTTGCCATGTTCTGTATTTTGTCTTTCTTTGACGAATACCAGAAAAAAATATTTTGAAATACTTTTTTCTTTCCATAAATACCTAACAACATTGTTATATTGATATTTCCAGTCATTTTTGTCTCATTTGCATCTTTGGGGTCATATCAAAAGATAGCACAGCTTACTGTCACACAGCCAGTATATATACAGTCACACACAGATATATTAGTAAGATTTTATGGGTGCGGTAATATAAAGATAGTATTTATGGACACAATAGAATCATAGCATTTGTGGTGAGAAAGCAAAAAGATCTAGTAAAATTAATTTTTGAATGAAAGAGCAGAATAATAATTTCCCCAAACACCCAAGATCTAATTAAAAATACTATATTAACTTTATGTAAGTAAGTAAACTGCTTGGGATTTTTGCTACTCCTGTGTTTCACTGTATATGATATGTATATGTTAGTAGGTATATTACTCTTCAGGGTCTAATTGTAAGATGCTACTAATTCAGCTGCCACATGCAGCCTAGCTGAATACGTGAAACTGGGCATTTATGAGAGACACTGTGATGTGAAAACTGCGCTTAGTATAGAATCAGAAGATTTTTGGATATTAACATGTTTTTTTCTTCTCCAAAACGTCATGTTAATTCAAGTTATTAAAAAAAAAAAAAAAAAA
>NDXB01010890.1:18723-57810 GCA_002631895.1 Agapornis roseicollis | reverse complement strand
CAGGATTTCCCCCTAGTGAAGCCATGCTGGCTGTCACCAAGCACCTTGTTGTTTTCCATGTGCTTCAGCATGCCTTCCAGGAGAATCTGCTCCAAGATTTTGCCAGGCACAGAGGTAAAGTCAGTTGAATACACACACAGGCAACAGCCTGCTACATGTAGAAAGACTCTACAGTGTTAGGACAAGAAGTATGATCTTACAAGACAGGAAAGGCAGGAAGTCCAGTTCTGCAAAGTCAATGGCTCCAGGATTTCTCCATCTGTGATCTTCTTTGCCTATATTCTTTGACTGCGAAGTCAAAAAGCAACATCCCTAGGTCTGTATAGCTTCTGCATTCTCATCCAATGCTCTCACTCTACACCAGTGCTTGTGAAACCTCCTCATGTCTTTCATAAAAACTGCAATGTGGCTGATACTTGCAAAATTAAAGCCTAAAGTGAAGCTCTTATTTCTCTGCTTAAAAGAGCAGCTACCAGACACAGGAATGCCTAGGCTAACAGTCACAAAGTCATTCCTAAATTACTGGCATATGGAGCAGATTCCCAAAGTCATAACCTACCTCAGCAGTGACCAAGTACAGACCAGGCAGACATACAGACTGCACATATGCTGTATGTCAATTCTCCTTTCTGACTACCATTTTGTTTTCAATTTTTTTCTGATTTCAATAAATACCTCCCAAAATAACCCCACTGGTGATTATCACAGCATTCTGTGGTCAGAATTTAGTGCCAGTGCCTGTTTTAATCAAATGAAAAAGCACCATTACTCTAGTGACTTCCTTCCTTTTGGTGCAACTCCTAAAAACAATCTGTCATTTTGGTTTCTGACAGTTACGAGCTGTTCATGCACCAGCACCCAATGCCTGCCAAAGTGTCTGGTCTGGTCTTTGCAAAAAGTTGAAGTCAATTAAATAGGAAGGAATTGTTGCTGACATTATTGCAAAAGCTTCTTTTACCTTGCATTGGCAAGATGGTGACACAGTTTGGACACTTACAACTTCAAACTATACAGCAGCTGCATGGATTATAATTGGGATCATTAAGCCAAATTACAAGAACAGCTTTTCTTCGAACAATATACCAAAGGTTTTTGCTTCAGTATTCCACAGTGCTACAAAACTGGGAGAGAAGGCAACTGAATGCTGTCCTCAGTTATACAGGAAACACACCATTGTCATTGAATGCCTTGGGCTCTTATAAGACATATTACACCAAAAATCTCTTCCTCCTGGGTGAGAATACTCCGTGTGAGAAGACCAAGTAAAGCACACTTTGGCTGCAAGGGCTTATCCCACATTATCACAGCAAACTTCTCGTGAGTTGAGCAGATGCACAATGAGAGAGAATGAGAAGGTGACTGTGCTGCTAAATAGGGACTGTTTGAACAATTCCATAACCTAGACATTTTTTAAACTTACACAAGCCCTTTTCACAGTCTTATTACTCAGTGAGACAAAACCACTGTATTGGCAAGCAGAGGTCAGCTTGTCACCACTATTCCACTACGCTCCAGTTAGGTGCTTGCTCTACACAAGGCTAGTCTTGCCATCTGAAGCACAAGCTACAGTACCCTTTCTCTATTAAGGCGGCTTTACGCAACAAATTAATGGATATTGCAGATCCTAGGTTATTTTGCTGCAATGGCTTTTTGATTCCTTTCCCACAGTGAAGACTTTGTATAAGTCTAACAAGACAATGACCCTTCAAATCCTGCAGCACACAGCCACAGCTCAAAGAGCCCACATGAAAGCTGTGATCCATTATTGTACTGTCAGTCAAAGAACAAGACAACCTATGAGGCCATAAATTAGCTTTATTAACTCTACTGTTTTTGTGACATTTCTGTTCTTAAGATGTAGTATGATTCGGTTTGTTAGCTCACAGGTCATAGAAAACATTAACAGAATTAGCAGCCTGGTTTCTGCTAATAAACTTATTCTTCTGTCTCTATTGAGCTACCAAAGCAGAAACTGCTCAAGCAGGTACTTTGGTAAAGTTTACTGACATCAGACAAATGGCTTAAATGCTCAGTTTTGGATTCTCCATTCTAAGTGAGCAGAATTCAATCAGATCTCCC
Organism: Agapornis roseicollis; assembly: GCA_002631895.1. Classification (NCBI taxonomy): domain Eukaryota; kingdom Metazoa; phylum Chordata; class Aves; order Psittaciformes; family Psittacidae; genus Agapornis; species Agapornis roseicollis. The sequence goes on along the minus strand of NDXB01010890.1, from coordinate 55,731 downwards.
AGAGAAAGCTAAAACTGCACTTCCCAAACATGGGCACATTTTAATAACAAAGTACCCATTGTGTGACAAGGTACGTGACCAAACTCACCAAAATTTAGCTGACCCAAAAGATAGCATTTCATAGAAGACACATAGTAAATATAGCGTTTACTATGAAGCTGCTGCTTGTTTCCAAATGTGGTAGACTTCTCCTCAGCCCCATTTTATAAGGTTGTATATTAAGAAATGTTTGTAAAACCACAACTGCTATGTGACTCTAAAATCCTTCATGGACACAAAGTCTCCCAGGTCACATTGTTCCAGAGCTATTGCAATGGCAGATTGTGGTCCAGAACCAAAGCCCAAGCAAATTTTGGTCAAATCCCACCACATGCTTCTCAGACACAGTTTGTCTGGCAGGAGAGCCTGCCCTACTGGTGCACAAGTGTCTAGGATGAGTCTCTTGGTGACCACACACAGCCAAGAGAGCCAAACCCAGTGCCTGCCTAGCCTAGTGGACCCCAAGCCATTCCTGATCACTAGACTTTCATGAAATTACCCAACAAGCTACCGTGAGATCTGACCACTCTCGTCACTGGCAAGACAAAGGCAAAAAGCCAGCACAGTATTTACCCATCAGGTCACATTAATCTCTGTGTTTAAATCTTTTTTACACAGAAGATTAGGGACATGACAACCAACCTGCTAAGAACATTAAGGCTCCATTTAGGGCACATTCAAACAGGTGCTCAATAGAACAGAAGGAGAGGATACAATTGTACAAAGCAATACCAGAGATTCCCAGAGGCACCCTCTGATAGACAAATGTCAAGGAGCACTTGTCAGCAGAACAGCTAGCAGAACAAGACATCCCAAGAGCACTTTAGTCTTTTTTGATGCTTTGTACACCCTTGTGTTAAGGCAACTTTTTCTAAAAGGTTGCTGGTTGTCTGTTCTCCACAGCCAGGAGGGCTCTAAGAGCAGTAGCTAAGATGGGTCTCCTGTGTACAAGCTTTCAGTCCACACAGTGATTTCAAATGTGACTTTCAACATGCACATCCAGTTCACTACCACTGATTCAGTCCAACAGTAGATAACTATGACTGTGAAATACCACAAGGAAGCGTAGCAAGCAACCACAAGATGTACTACATATTCACGTGTGAAAAACTGGTTTTCTTCAAATTTTTGTATTCTCTAATAAGGAGCAAGTTAAAACCAGAAACAAGCTACATGTGCATAGCTGCCCTGCCAGCTACTGTGACAGCCTCCCACAGTAAACCCATTCTTCCACACATAGGTGAAGAAGAGCTCATTCAGAGCAGTCCGTCAAGAAAAGAAATAGTATTGTGCACAACATCCCAAGATACTCTGAGTTCCTGTGGTTTAAGGACAGGGCTAGGCAGAACCATTCAGCCCTCTCAGAACTGCACTGTGCTTCAGACCAACACTGCCTTATCAGATGAAAAATCAACTTTAATAATCAAACTCTCCTCTAAATAGCCACCTGACCTTGAGTCCCATGTCACAGCAGGTGACAGGGAACCCAGACAATAACTGCAGATAAACTTGGAAAGGCAGATGACTCTTAGTTACTCTGGTCATACACCAGGAGGAATACAACAGCTCCAAGCCTCTCTATTTTTCCTATCTCAAGTCCAGTACACTCTTTTTCTGAGTATGTAAAGTATTGCAGATACTAGAAAGGTCTCTCAAGCACTAATGTATGCACTCTCTTGACTGGGTTGGGAGACAGAGAAGGAAATACTACCTCATATTACAAATAAGAAGCAAAACTGAATAGATGATCTAGACAGTAGGTGCCAAACACTGTTTCAATGTTGACAGGTCTCAAAAGAGAACTAATAAAGTACACACACTGAGCGATGCATACACAAGGCAGAGAATAGAAGACCTAGCAACAAGCAGAAAAGCAGAGAACAAAGTGAGGGGAAAGATGAAGCAATGAGATTTGGCTTACAACAGACCTGCCCACCCAAGGAAAAAAAAGTGGGGAATCCCATGGATTCTTCACAGTAATGGCAGGGAGGCAGGAGGGAAACAGTCACAGCATAACCTGAAAAAATTCCAAAGGTACAATTTAGGGAACAACTCTTAATAACAGTAAATGCTGCTGCTGGTGGTTCTGGAGAATAGAAGGTATGCAAGTAAGAATAAAGAGTTGGAAGATTTTCCTCTCTTGGTACTGGACAAGACAAGAAGTGGAAGCTACTGATTTTCATCCTTAGATTCATAATCCATGCACGCACACACACACATCACTGATAGCAAGGCAACATGCAGGGAGACGTCTTGCCCCACCACTGCAGCCTTCCTGCTTGTCCCCACTCCTGGCTCAGCTCCTGCTGTGGCAGGCTGAGCAATGGCCTGAGAAATCACCATGCATCAGCAGATCCCTGCAATACCAAGCCCAATACAGAGAAGCTGAGAATACAAAGTCTTAATTCAAACAAAAGATTGATTCAGCTATAAGGCCAATGACAGCCTCCACAGTGCATTCATCAGTAATGGCCATATACATCTGTAAATGTTGATCTTTTCACTATGGGGATTTTTTAAGTAAGGTTTGTTTATTCATGCTCAGATTTCTCTTACAGTCATGCCAACGATAAGCCATAGATTAAAGAAAGCTTTACAGTTTAAAATACTTCTTGGTAAGAGATTCACTGTACAGTTCAATGGACAACTCCGTGATCTGAGCAACCACTTTAAAGTATTCCCCAAGGGCATCCAAAATAATTTTGTTCAATCTGAAGTTTAATTAGATATCCAAGGCTCTCTGATCTCTCAAAGGTTACTTCATAAAGGTTTCTTTCAAAACAAAGAATGTGATTTGAATACCTTCGGGTCTGACAAACAATAAATCCCTTAGCTGAAATCTAAACACTGTACAGGGAACCTAAAAGGTATCTGAAGGTAATGCAGGTATTGCCCTGTAACTAACTAAAGGCAATGGAAGTGGTTAGAACTCACTGGCCTTCAATTTGTCACCATTCCCTGGATCAGGACACAGCTTAGCTGCACAGCAGAGCATAAAGTACACTGGAAAAACACAGTACTGCAGACATACAGGTAGGATCAAAGGGCAGAAGGGATTGTAAAGAGTCTTCAAAGTCACTTAGAAGATTCTGACATACTCTTCCTTTTAAAAGGAGTTGAGTGAGACTTCAAGACCCTTCACAGCTTTGAAAAACTTAACCTAAAAACATTTTTAAAGATGCTTTAGAGATTTTGCAGTTAGCTTCTGTCCAAAACTCCTGCTTGGTGCCTGAAGGGAAGCAGCCAGTACCTTCTGAGCGGTGGATGCACGTGTGCTGGTTATCACTTAGAAAGAACCCTTCCTTACAGCGACATTCATAGCTCCCCACAGTGTTGACACAAACATGTTGGCAACCACCATTGTTGTACATGCATTCATCTGTATCTGAAAAAAAAAAAAAAGAGAAATCAGCTTTGTACTAACACCACTACACTCATTGGCAGCAGCCACTCAATATACAGTACAGACAGACATCTACTCAGCACGTAACCACCCAGGTAGCTTACACACCCCCGGCTAGCTGTTGATGTTCTGCTGTCACCCTTGGGAAAGTATATTCTTGCTGCTGCTTTTTCCCTGCTCCCAGTTTTTTCCCATCAGTCACAGGGCTTCCAAGAAATGCTGGCCAACTAACCAGAGCTACTGGTTACAACAAAGTAGCCTCAGTGGAGTCAGAAGCAGGGCTCCATACCACCTATGTGAACATACTCTGTCTCTCAGGGCAACTGGTTAGTACTACCACTCAGCAGCCTATTTACATCTAGATGGAGCATCTATATATGGTTCTATCTTTAATGGGATGCATCCAAACACAATCAAGCTATAAAACGTGTTTTTACAGAACACTCCCCATTCTGAAGCAAAGCTTGAGCAAGAAAAATACAAACCTCAAAATAAGTTTTCACTCTAGCTAGAATTCACACATCGTATCTGTTCTAATGCTCAGATTGATAATAAATCCTCTTCCCTCAGCTCTAGATCATCACCACTGACTATCCAGGCTGCTGCTGTGTTGTCTGACTGCAGTCAAGGACAACAGCATAAGTTGTAGTTTCAATGTTGATTTTGCAACATGAAGAGCTTCAGCAATACCACAGAATATAGAAGGAGGGCTCTGCTTTCAAGACAACCAAGAGAAACAAAAAGTAGCAAAACTTTAGCTAAGCCTCTGAACAACAGGATGTTCATCTCAAATTCCAATTGTCTGGAATTTTACCCCTTCATAAGTGCTGGGTTTTGTAACCACTACAAGCAATGAATTTTCCTATTGTAATTATCAGAAATGCCAATTTGAGCAGGAAGTAAAAATGCTCAGTCCCTTAAAAACCAGGACAAGACCTTGCTGAGGCAAAGCACTGGTCTCATTTGCAACTTTATCTAGAACATGATGTTTGCTCCCTGTTCTGTTCATTGTTCGTGTGCTAACAGTACAATGTTTTTAATTTAACATTGTAGCATTTCTGGCATAAAACAGCTGTCTTAAAAAGGAGAAAGAGAAAGGCTTTTAGTAAGCAGTATAACATAGTATTACAACAGACTTAATTTCTACTAAAGGCAATGAGTAAGCCAATTGCATGCAAAAGAATGTGACCTGCTGTAGCAAAAAGAGCGGCTGACATATCTCCATCACAAAGAAGCTGAATATTTTGGAGTTCTACAGTGATGTGAATGTGCAAACAATCATGAATAAACAAGCCACCATGGGTCTTTAGTACTACAGATTTGAACTCCAGCAGATGTTTCTGTCATGCAGACCTTGGAAAGCTTTCAAAAAAAATCATCTCTTTCCAACAAGTAATTGTCTATTTGGCTTAAACCCAGGCACACAGCCGAGATCTTCAAAAATAAGGGTGAGAGGAGGGCAACCCTGGCTTCAACAAAGTAAATAAACAGATTAAGAGAAGATGTGATCCAATTTGCTGCATACCAAAACATTTATTGAACGTTTACATCACATCTCAGAATTGGCAGGTCAGTGGTAAAAACTTCATTGCATGTCAATGACATTTTATTTTATTCTTACAAGTCTGCCACGTAATACTGAGCAGCTCCCCAGTAACAAAGCAGGTGGTAGATTTTGGTCCAAGATATGTCTAGGTCTTACTGATCACAAACAAGTCAGCTGAAGTATGCTCTAGAGAGGCTACTGGATACAAAGAGAATACACCCTTTGGTGGCAGTGTAAGAGGCAAGGTTTTCATTCATTCAGCCCTTCATGGTAATCTCCCCTGAACTCCATCACATTTACACAAATTCACTACAGAAAAACAAGATGCCCTTCTTATTTTTTTTAAAGTATCAGCAGATATTCTGCTTCCCTTTCTACTTTCTTTAGTGAAATACTTGGAGCTTAGTAGCTTCATCTTCTCCACTTACACTGTAACAAAGTTAATCTGTGGGCATGCATCAGGTTCCTAGCAGGTAAAACTCAACATAATGCCAGCTGAATCCAGAGCTTTTCTGATTTGTTCCAGCATAAGATACAGCATAGGGGTGGTCTCATCTCCCACCTGATACACCATACACTAGTGGGAAATACCTTAGCCAGGCTGTGAGAGCAAGTTTCTCCCTGACTGATATGGGGATGGGAGCCTGTCCTGGCACATCCACACTCAGTGCAGCAGAAAAGAAAAACAGGCATCTCTGAAAAAGTAAACAGCACAGGTGCCACAGCATGGGGCAGAGCCACACAAGGATACCCAGTGTGTGTCCTGGAAGCAGTACAGCTTCATCACCATGAGGCTCTGTCCCAAGGATATATCACCAACTGCATAGCACATGGCCAACAGGCTGGCAACTCATGCATTTCTGTACGCTGCTTCATTGTGTGATGAAGGATAAAAATCACACAGTCTTGTTACCCATTTTTAAAGGTTTTTCACCTGCTGGCACACAAAAAGAAGGAGACTATCGAAGTCTTTGTGAGAGAACACGTGCATGCCAGGTCAAGGGAGCACTGCCAGGATTGAACATGTTTCCAGAGGTGCATACTTTGCTTCATATTAACCACCTAGAGAAACTCCAAGCATTTGGCTTCGTCCCTCTGCACTTCAATGGCCTCTATTATATACAGCTACTGCAGGCTCACAATTATCCTTTCCTTACAGCTTGCACTAAGTATGTACTCAGACCCAGCAAGAATGAGAAACACACAAATTATAGATATAGCAGTGAGAAGATTTCTAAGCCCAGATACACACCTGAGAACTGATCCTGAACTAACTTTAGAACAGAAAAGACAATGATAGCACATGCTCTTTTACATATACTCATTTAGCATAGTAATAAAAGGCACTTCACATACTTTAATCCAAAGCACTTCACAGAAACGTAGCACAATTATCCTCCTCATTTACAGAGGAGGAAAAGAGCCACACTGGGATGGTATATGGTACCTGGAATTCCTTAGTCCCACTTGTAATGTTCTTTTCTAGCTGAGCCGATCCAGCCCAACACATCACCATGCATTTCCCATGAATGCAGCTAAAGTGTTATGTTAGCGTCCCCACTCACAATGGTCACGAACACACTTCTTACCCAGGCAGTTGTGGCCATCATGAGCCAACATAAAGCCATCATAGCAAGTACAGCGGTAATTTCCTGGAATGTTGAAACACTCGTGGACACAGCCTCCATTAAAGTCATTATCACATTCATCAATGTCTAAGGAATAAAGCAAAAGTCAATATGATAGATCATTGCTTGAACGTAACAGAGAGGCAACTGTGTAAATGTGAGCAGCAACTGCTGTCTGAAGTCATCATTGTCTTGTAAATAGACTATATTTAACAAATTACTTGCCAAATGTTTCTACAAAGTGACAAAACACCCTCAGATTCCCATCTAGCTTTACCTTATATTTTTTAAGGCTGCTGGTTAAGGAACAATTATTAGAATTATTAGAACAAGGAGCTAATTACTAGACCAAGTGACATTACTAGATGAAAAACCATGAAGTCTGTTAGCCTTTGATTTTGTAAACAAGTAGTAAATAGGGTGAAGAAACAACAACTGTTTTGATTTCAAAGCACCCTCCATATTCGAAAGCCATTCTTTTTAATGGCTCTGTCTTATCAGTATCTCATGCTGACACAGGCAGAGCATAGTGCTTGGCTCACTTTACCTTCACATTTCTTCCCCTCGCCAGTGTAACCCACTTTGCACATGCACTTGTACAGTTTCGGGGTGTTCTGACAAATAGCATCTGGGTGGCAGTCATCAAGCCCCAAGGCACACTCATCCACATCTGCGGGAAGACAACGGATTCAGAAGAGATGTCAGAAGGCGGAGCACAGAACAAGGCTCCAGCACAAATTGCTGATGAGGTGACATAAATAAGGCTAAGCACCCATTCGAGGTGCAACCGTGTATATTATATGTGAGTGAGGACAGAAATATGCAGAGACCATATCTGAACTTTAATTTGTATAAAGTTCTTCTTGCATACAGATGTATTTGTATACAATTCAGATAAGTCTGTGTTATGCTTTTGGACCCACCTATAAATACACCCAAAATAATGTATTATGGATTAGATTCTAAGTGAGATTTAGCTGACAGTTTTGCAGAGATTCATTAGAGGCTGTTAATATTTCTGGTTAACAAAGAACAGCTATTGAGAGCGCTCTTGATCACATCCATGACATCATCCTCAGGAAGCCGAAACGTTTTTAAACTAATCAAGGGAATTTACAGAAACATACTTTGAAAGTCACAGCCAACTGCCAATACATTAAAAGACTGACTTACCATTAAACAGATGTGTAACTTATAGATAATACCAATGTTTTAAATGCAAGAATAGTAGCTGGTGAGCAGCACTGCCAAATCACCTGGCCAGCCATCACAAAGCACAGCATACTGAAGCAAAATATCCAGGTGGAAACTTCAGAGGAGGGAAAATGAGGAGAAAGGGAAACACCAGCAGGAAGAAGTCCTAGAGGCAGAGAAGTGTAGACAGAAGAAGAGGAAGGAAAGTTACAGGCAGCAGAAGACATCAGCAGAGGTTTTTCATACAGCAGAAGAGAATTCAAACACAGTAACAGGAAGATTTCCAGCAACTGGCTAAAAGGAAGAATTGCAGAGGCAGCACCCCATCTTGGTACAAACTCCTAGAACAAGAGATCTAATTGCAGGAGGGGACTACACTTAAACAGTCAACTTCTTATAGTGGGGATCACCTTCTGAAGGGGAATTTTAACCCTCTCCCATNCCATCTTGGTACAAACTCCTAGAACAAGAGATCTAATTGCAGGAGGGGACTACACTTAAACAGTCAACTTCTTATAGTGGGGATCACCTTCTGAAGGGGAATTTTAACCAGCACCTCTCCCATTAACAATTATAGCATTCATCTCCTCCCCCCTAGTCACAAAATATGCCTGTAGCTACTGCAGCAGCTGCCAACTGCAGAAAGTATTCACTTGGTTTTAACTCCTAATGGCATTTGGCAGCTGGAAACAAGGCAAAGAGCCAGTGCTTGAGCAGCAGTGCTCTCCTGGCTCTCAGGTGCACATCGAGCCAACAGCAGTGATGGGGTCCCCTGATAACACCACCAGAAAGCGAGGGGAACATAGGAAACAGATAAAGAGGGCAGCAGAATCTGCGGAAAAGTCAAGCCTTTAAAATTATGGTATGCAGTGAATTGAAGGAGCCAGATGCAAGAAGGGGTGCAGGGAATAGCTGAAAGGTCTCCCACGTAGGGATTCAGGTAGATGGGTCAGGAGGAAAGGATGGGTAGGGAAGGGAAGCCAGCGGTCAGAAAGAAGCATTAGCCACACGTGCTGGCTGCATGCCCCTGCCTCGAAAGCGCTTCCCTTCCCAGTCCCAGCAAGGGGAGCCCAAAAAACACCCACCAGGGAGGGGGTTTCATTAGAGCCAGGACACGGAGCCATCAACTGGATCTCACACCAGCGGCAAAGTGGCCGTTTTGCTAGTTTATTTTTACACTAATCCTCTGCGGTCTGCAGTGTGCAGGAAAGAACAGCAGCAAAAAAGAAACAGCATCAGCGCATACAGAAGTATGGGGGAAAGGGCTGGAAAAATAATCGGTAGGCACAGGGAAGTTGATATCCTCTTGCAATGACAGTATCCTAAGCTGGAGAGAGACCCTGGAGAAGGGAGGCTGTGAGCAAACATCGCAGCCTTAAACTTGGCAGTAAGGGCGGCCGCGGAGGAGGCTGCAGGAAGAATTACCGGCGTTATTCCGCGGCGGCCAAAGGCAGAGCGAGCCCTGGTACACGCACAGTTTACCTCCCCGCTACCCCGGCAAAGGCGACACGCTAACTGCCTGCCGTGCCCCTCGGGGTCACCGTGCTCCGGGGAACCGGCATCGGAAAGCCACCGGCGGTGCCTGCAGGGCCCTGCCAAGAGCGACCTCCCTTCTCCGGTAACGGTCCGCGCTCGCCCCGCCAACGGCCGCACCTCACGCGGTAACAGACACCGCTCGATTGCGGCTCCCCTTCCCTTCACCAACGGCGCCCCCCTCCCGCCCGGCCGGCCCGGCTCGGTTCCCTGAGGGGACCGGGGAACACCCTCCCGCCGGCAGCGCCAGGTGCCCCGCGGGGAGCCGCTGTCCAGGGCTGAGGGCGGGCCGGCGGCGCGGCACTCACCGGACAGGGGCAGGGCAGCCGGGGCTCCCGGCGCGGGCAGCAGCAGGAGCAGCAGCGGCAGCGCCCGCGCCCCCGCCGCGCTGCGACGGCCGCCGGACCCCATCGATGGCGCTGCGGCGGCGGCGGCGGCGGCTGCTGCTGCTGCTGCCGCCGGGCGGGAGGAGGCGGCGGCGGAGGGAGGTGTCTGACAGCGGGCGCGGGGCGGCGGGGAGCAGCGGCGAGGGCTGGGCGGGCCTCCCCTCCCCGGGCCGGGCCGGGCCGGCCGGGCCTCCCTACCCGCCCCATCCCACATGAAAACCCTCCACCGACCGCAGCAGCGCACCCACCCTCGGCACCGGCGCTCAAACACCTGCACAGCACCCCAAACACAGATGTCCCGGGGAGCCGGCGCTTCCCGAAGGTACATGAAATACCTCACACGCAGCCTGCTAGCGCCAGCGGCAAGTGTATTTGAACGGGGGCTCCCCTTCCTGTAGCGGCCCGGAAGACAGTCTCTTTCTAGTAGACAAGTTCATGCAAAGATACCCTGTGCCGGCATCCCGTCATAACCCATATATACATATATATACACACACATACATATATATATACACACATATATGCACACACTGCGCACTCCAGCATTGCTTGCTTTTCTTCACACACACAGTTTTACAGTCTTTACCAAGTGATTACACCCCTCTGCAGCATATGCATTCCCCTTCTCACACTGTGAACCCACATCACATCATCAGCCCCAAGCCCCATCCCACCTCCTTTCCCAGCCAGGGATTTCCCACAGATGTCCTTCCTTTGGCAGGTAAAAGCAGCCTATCCATTATTCACTGAAATTATAAGTTCCTAAATGTTGTTTGAGCTTTCAGGGCACAAGCCAAAGCATGCGGTATTCTTTTCCACATCTCCCTCCCATCCCCATTTTGCTGCCTTTTGTCTTTTGTTTTGTTCTGTGAGAAATACCAAGCTATTTCTACTTGTAAGGGTGGTTTATACACATTAATAAATCTTCAGAATGAAACTTTCCCTCAGTCTTTGTCTTTGTTTCCTTAATGGTAGCTATAAATTACCACTTTCCTTTCTCACTGGAGCATCAGGCTTCATTGCGTTTGAAATGATCAAAGTTATTCTCTTTTAAAACCCGGTGAGAAACAGCCTATTGTATCTCCTAGACGGTTTCAGTCTTAGTCAAACTCATCTATAAATGCAGAAAGCTGTTCATTAAACACTCCAAGGATTCTCCAGCCCTGCACCATACCCCAGCCTCCCCTTACCAACAGAAAGTAATGAATGAATTAAGACTTTCCCAACAGTTTCCATGATCTCATGAATAAACAATCATACCTACAATTAGAATTCACACATCCACACACCTCTCACACAGGAGTAGCAGTCACAGTGTCTCTGCAAACATCTTCCAGATGCACACAGGAGCCATCTCCCACTGAGGCAACAACTACAAGCTACATTACAGAAAAGCTGTTGGTATTTGAGGCACTTTCCAGTTGCGGTTCCTCAATGAACTAGATTAATATTAATTCAATTAAAATCAATCAAGATCTGACAAAAACCATAAAATCTACATATGAAGAGTGTAGCAGAAAAAAACAGGAAGAGACACTGCAAAGCCATATATCCAAGCAACTGAAGATTTCTGAGACAGCATAAAAGCAAAGCATCTTTCTTACTTCTGTAAACTAAAATATAAAGGGACACATAAATATATGGGAATGCCTGAGTTAGATCAAAAGATCCAAACACAGCTTGGAAAACAAACAGACCAATATAAAACTTATCTTAGTTAATGAAACCATCTTATACATAAATCTCAAAGTGCTTTGGGAAGGATCGTAGCTATTTTTTCACGTTACATTCATTTGTTTATGATGAAGCATTGCCATTAAAATATCTCTGTAAAGTCACAAACAGACAGAAGCTCAGATCGAACCCAGATGTCTTTCTGTAGCCTTCTCAACTATTTCTATTCAACTACAGAGTCACAGTGACAGATGACTGCACTGGGTACTAAGATCTTTACTGGAAGAGGGAAACTAGAAGAATTTGTAAGACTCAACTTCAGCAATAACTATGATGAAAGAAAAACAAACATCCCAGAGCAGTTCAACAGGAAGAGACCCACACATAGAACTGCTTGTTTGGTTGGTTTTTCCAGCAATTAAAAATAAAATGAAATCATAATGGTTTAGGGATGAAAATAACTGTAAATATCTGCCAAATATGGCAAGTATCTACAAGAAGTGTAGGCAAGCAGGATTTTCACACATTATGCATACCGATCCTAAAACCAATAGCAAAGTTTTTGCTCATATAGATATTACACAGCACTTCAGCCTTGAACTAAATTTTCTCAGTTATGTGGACCAGAGTCCCATTCAGTTACATGTTACAGATGCTTTGCAAGGGAGCAAGGTTTGGCTGGTTCACATTTGGTAAAAGGCGTCACATCAGAAAACTTGCCTGCTTTTTCCAATAGTTCCAGTGTGTATCTGCTGCCCTACAGTCTTGCAAAACATAGAACTTCTTTCCATTAACACAGTTGGATCTATTTGGAGTTCCAGAAGCAAAACGCTATGAACACTGCTGCTCCAAAGTAACACTTTCATAGAGATACGACACCCCATTCTCCCCAACCCTCCACTTTAACTATCACTTGAAGTTGCCTCACACTGAAAGATCAAGACTAAGCTGCTACAGCTCAGTTGGACGTAAAAATTGCTCCAGAAATTCTATACCTGAGTTGAATACTTTTGTCTGAAAATCTGGGATAAAAACTGCATTATGCTTTATAATCCTTGTTAAATTTTATTATTTAATGATAAGCAAACATTATTTGAAGACATCTAGATTGCCATTTCATTTGCACTTTGTATGTAGTGAGAAGTAGTGCATCTGCTGTGCTGAGGAACAGTGCATTATATTGACCCAAAATATAACACAACTGAGCAAGCATAATGAGTGCCTGTGACAGAGGCTGAAAACAACTGGAGGTGAGGAGGAGAGATGCCAGAACAAAAAAGGAAAAGGGGCACACAGACAAGTCAGGAAATACCTTCAAATATTTAATTATTCCAAAGTTTCTTCACACACAATGTTTCAGAGCTGTAGTTTCAAGTCTTACTCACCTCTGTAGGTATAATGGGCTTTGAACAATTGTCCTTTGAAATGAATCACTCAAACTTTTGCATCTATTTTTCATCTGTATCCAAGGGTTTTCCAAGCTCCCAAACAGGTTGTTGAGTTTTATGTAAAATAGCACATTTCAGTATTCAGCGTTCAGTTTTGCAGTGTAATGGTAGTTTTCCTTGGGAGCAGGACCCGCACATGGCTTAAATCTCAGAAAGGTAATCTGGGGTTCTCCTAGTCACAAGGAGTCTAAAAGACCTCTCATGTAATTTACACTCCTTATATATTTTTATGCCACTAATAGAAAAACTTCCTTCAAAATAAATATCAGATCCACCAGTGATATTTTAAGCATTGTAGGATCTGCATCTCAAAATGCCACTGCCACTGAAATGAAGAACAGTTCCTATTTACTGCAGGACCAAATACAGTTTGTTCTATTAATGAATCTCCAGGTTAACAGGGAAAAAGGAGAAATTTTGCCATGTGAAATAACTTTTAGACGAAGATCTGCTTGGTGCAGCTCTTTGACATCGGTATTTCTTTGTGAGAACATTCCAAGTCATCACTATAACAAATGATAAGATTTCTAAACACATTTGAACCAGTTAGTCAACTATCATTGCTTAACACTCAAACTCTCCAGCAGATGTTAGTAAACACCACTTTCTATAAAACCACCTCAGACTGACATTTGGAAGTGCTATGAACTCTGCAGTTCCATGACATATTTTACTCACCAACACCCTGTCCTTTCTGTTTCTTCCCCTTACAGGAAGCCTGAAAGATTCAAGGCCACCTGTGATGAAGTGAATGTGTTTTTGAAGCTGGGCTTACCCAACAGCTGGATCCAGGGCCTTCCCCATGTCCATCTTCATAATGCCCTGCAGAAGAATTAGAAGCAGCAGGTCTAATAAGCCTAGAGAATTGAGACGGTCTCAATTTCCAAGAGGCAGGTTTGGCATCTTGCACAATCGCAGCATGCCTGGCAGCAGGGACCAACTGCAGTCCCCCAAACCTGTCCAGGGCCCAGGCCACCAGCACCACCTCAGCATGGAGCAGGCTGCATTCACCCTCTCAGTGTCACCCCCAGTGAGCCTGCAGGATGACACCATCAGTAGTGCAGAATCACTGCCAGCTCAGGAAGGGTGATGTGGTTCCCTCAAGAAAGATCTTATCACCTTTTATCTTTATGTTATTAAAAGTCTCTACCACATACTACGGCATGTGTATGGAGAAACAAAGGGAGATACCTTCAATTAATGATGATACTCCTTCCCTTCTGTGTTTTCCCTAATAGTATAAACCATCCAGTGATGATCTTGCAATTTAACACAGAGTGAACAGCAGCACATATGCGTGTGTGTACTCACAGACACTTTCCAAGACCTGTAATTGTCCCTCTGCCTTCCTGTTCTCTTCACTCCCTGATTACTGAGTAGGCATCTCTTCCACTGGTAGCAGTCTGACTGACAGCAATTGCTTGTGACACTGGTGCTGGGTGTGAGGCAGGCATTTAGTTGAACATACCAGATACAAAACTGTAAGAAAAGCCTCTCCTGAAATTAGACACTAGAACATCACACGTACCTTTAGTCAGGCAAAGAAGAAAAGATGATTAGCCAAATTATAATAAAAGGCTTTTGGAAATAGCACATTAATGCTATTTTTCATGTTAGAAGACAAATTTTATTGCAATTCAGCAAATGAGCTACACCTGTAAAACTGCTTCATATATCCAATTCACACTTAATGTCCAATGGATTGAAATGTCACAGGAAAAATAAAAAAGGAAAACAGTACCTGGTTTTGTCATCATAATGTAGACTTCAACACCCACCCTTAAGAAAAATCAACTAGTCAGTCATTTCCTCACATATAAAACATATAGTTTATAAGATACTGATGCTTCATCTTGGTCTAACAGCCAATCTCTAGGTATAAAATAACTACAAAGATGTGAAGTACACGTCCAATATCTTCAAGTACTTTCAAGTATCCTATAGTATCTTGCACTACAGAGAAGAACCATTTGACATATACAGAAATGTTAACTCTAAACAGTTTCACTGCAGAAATCTATAAATATATTCACTAATTCAAAACACAAAAAATATGGATCATCCAGCTAGGAGGTCCCATTTAAATAATCTGAAAACCACACTTCATACTGGAAAAAGTTGTGGAATAGTCTTCGGTTCATGAATATGTCTTCAGCTACAGAATGTCAGATGTTTAAGTCTATGACAGGTGAAGGCTTTTTCTTTTTGTATAAACTTATTGTAATAGTATTTCATTATATTTAAACCAAGTCTTTATTAATTCCCATTTTCTTTTTGTATAAAGTATTATCACGTCAACTCCGGCAGCATTAATCAAAGAAGCATAAATAATCAATAGCCTATAGCTCAATTTCTTCTCCTCAAACCAGGTATCAGCCTGTGGCTAATTTAGCACTACGTATTTACTACATTATGAACTACATTTTTTTATCATTATATTTCTCTCTACAGAATGGATGTGTGCTGTTAAAAAAAATATATATATATACACATATTTTCCCAATAACTGTTACCAAAAAAACCCCCAAAGAACAAAATAGCATAACCACATAAACCTGCATCTGCCAGACCTGCCCCCTTTTTTAGAAAAGTAAATGGAGGGAAAAAGTTACAATTGCTTTATTCTATAGCTCATTACTGAACAAAAAAATGCAAGGCAAGTTTTACAAAGGGAGATGGATTTTACAAAGTTCTAGTTAAAGAGTAAAGATGTTGGCTGTACCATTTGTTCTTAACAGTCATCCATCCATAGAAGGATGAAATGTTGGATCCTAACATTCTGTGGGACTGATGCTAGCTACATCAGTGAAAGAAGTAGGTCAGTTTGTGGTAAACACTGAAGAGTGGTAGGGATTATAGCTACTACTACAGACTGAACTGTTCTTAGATATTCCAACATATCCCCTCCCAGAACCCTAGCATGGGCTACCATGCAGCTATATTTAATATCTCAGTCTTCCCTGGCGGTCCCTGCATCCAACAAAACCAACATTTTTCCTGCTGCATTTCACAACTTTCTACTGGTCCTTCAGTGGTGAAAATCCTCACAGACTTGGAAGTCCACAGCAAAAAGTGCTTTGAATCCTAACAGGACTAAGCATAGACGTCCTATGAGAGAAGGAGGAAGGGTCTATGCTAATGTGGTCTTTTCTGTGAAAATAAAGTAACTGAGGAGCTAGGAAGATGACCTCTGCATCACCCTTTTGCATCTAGCTAGCACAGAGGGTGCCATCACTGATGAACAGCTTCATGCTCATGTGCTAGCCAAAGAACCCACCACTTGGGAATCAGCAAACCACATACTGTGTCCATCCCAGAACCGCTGTCATAATGAAGCCAAGAAGAACCACAGCAAAGCAAGCCATTTAACCAACAGTATCACACTACACTGGGTGAACATGTACAAAGAAAAGAAGAAAAACAAAACAAAACCAACACCTTAATTCAGGAATTCAGGGTTAACTACCTTGTGCAAGAGCAAATTAATCCATACTTAATACCACAGTAGATTTGGTTTTAACAGGATCATCTAATCTGTTAAGGTCAAAATTAATCCAATCCTCCTTTCTTACATAGACATATTCCCTCTGAATTACCCAGGCCTAGTAAAGTTGTTTTAAATATAGCTGGAAGCACTGTAATTTTTAATACATAAACAAGCAATTTGGGGCAGGCATATAAAGATTATCCCAACATATTAAGTCAAATACATGAAATTCTTAGAATAAAGGACATTTTATTTTTGCCCTTCCAAAGCTGGAAAATCCCCCAAAACCCAAACCTGCACACGCAAAATACTTCTGTGAAATACTGCTGTAAGCTCCGGACTGTGGAAGAATTCATGCCCACCCATCTTCCCAGTGCTACTTTGACATCAAAAAAGGAATCTTGCTCTGATAAGTAGTGACAAAGGAACTTCTTAGTTTAATAATGAAATAAATAAGACAAAAGTAAAAATAGCCAAAAATTTAATACATGTTCTATACTTATAAATTATGGAAATAAAACTATCACAAGATGTGACTAAGATGTAGATAAAGAGAAAGTGCTACAACATTGTATGAGCCAAAACACTTGGATTCTGCTTCTCAAAACAGAGACAATACTGAGATAAGTTTATACGGTGGAGACCTCTTAAATACATAGCCCTGAATTCCTGTACAGTAATTTGCGATGCTGATGAATCAGTCTGTTCTTAAGTCACATATTCATTTCAAAGAGACTTTTATCAGAGGATCCAAATGAACAGAGATGTCTTTAGGCATCCAAGTTCCAGATCTCCAATAAATTAAGCTTTCAGAATGTTTGTGTTTTATTGTAGAAGTGAACTAAAGCTTTCTCCGCTAAAAACAAAAGCATCCCAAATGAAGCAGACTATGACAACATGACCCAAGACATATTCATTGAAAAGGAAAAGAAATAACCTTACCACTCACCATCTTTTCAGAAAAATTAAGATATCATTATATGTGTTAGTAAAGTATACCATTATTATTTCAAGGGGAAATAAACATCAATTTAGTCATCTGGCATTTGGGGAACTTACGTCTCTCTTTATTAGCAGTTAAGAGAATTACCAGCAGCAACTATATACCAAACTTCAAAAGGCTGGTTCAAGTGAAAACATTTTTGTATATCAATGATTATTCCAGGTTTTTCATTTAAGTGGGCTGCACTGTAAATCCAGAATTGCAACATAATACAGCTAGTTGTATCATAGAAGTTGTTTGGGTTTTTGAAAGACAAACTTACAAAACACAATGATAGGTTAAATAAATAAAAAACATCAGTTAAAAAACACGCTTAATTTCATCTGTGCAATTACGTACCAATATGAAAAATATTACTTTGATCTCTGCACCTTTCATGGTTCAGTCTCCTGGATTTCACTAAAAATAATACTGACAACAAAAATAAATGAAAAAAAATCTGTTGACAAATCAGTGCTTTAGAGCTATTAAAAAAGCACACATCAGATTTGTAGTTCCCTTGCAGCAGAACATGACCCAATACGTTAAAAATCAAACATTGGTAATAATGTTAATATATAAAATATTAGTTTAAAAACTATAGAATGACCTTCTCAGCAGAAATGGAGTGTATACATTGGGGTCTATGATATACAGCATATCTGAAGGCAAGTTCACAGAATGCTGAAAGGCTCACTGCACATTTTCTATGGCAAGGAAATACTGCAGCTTTAAAATAAGCTGCACAATACTCATCTCTATCTCTTTCACATGAAAGTGTGTAAAAAGCAAATCAGCAAATAAACTCTAAAATAGATTTATACCAAAATCCTCTTTTTTACATTGAGTTTACAGCTTCTATCCATGTGCCTGTACTATTTTTGGAGTTTCCTTCAAGAAAAGTCAAAGTTGCATTTTAGGGCCATGAACAAGTTCACGATACAATGTACTGGCAAGACAGAACTTTTGCATACTAACGAGAGTCACTCCTTGTTGCTTTTTTGTTTGTTTGTTTGTAAAGATAGTTTGTTCCTGTGGGACAAGAGGTCAAATATCGATTCCTTTGACAAGAGATGCCTCCAGCGTAATGTTAAACTCCTGCAAGGTCTGCAGCACTCGAATCAAAGAATTCACAAGAGTATGATCCTTTATCAGTGCCATGTCTTCGTACATCTGTGCTGTGATCGGGCAGTCTGCAAGCAGGGCGATCCAGTGATGCAAAAGGTGGTCTCTGACAAAGTGGCAATTTGCAATTTGGAAACAAAAATAAAGCCAAGTTAATTTCATGTTTTCACTGAAGTGATTCTTATTCTTTGCCTTCTAAACACACCTACTACCTTCTCTGCATATTTTTATAAGATAGGGAAGGGGAAATACTGTCTGTATTAGTTTAAACAGGTAGCATCTGTGACAGACATGTTTCTAGACTTTCCACCCCTCACATCAAAAGGTGTTTCCCAGGAGGCCTGGAAGTCCCAAGCAGGCCCAAAGTTACTAACCTGATCCACTGCCTTTGTGTGAAGAGGCTTCTAGATGGTCCCAGTTTCCCTCCTATCCACCTCCTACAATGAGCAGTAGGTGGAACGTGGGGAGTTCACCCAGCCATTAACAGGAGAGGCCTCACTGATGGATGGTTTTCTGTGTCTACCTTCTAACCTTGCTAGGTGTAAATGAAAGGGAGGCAAGACCGTTCACATCAGCCTACTACCTTCCTCTCTTGATTCAGCTGCTCAGCTCTTCGGGACACTCAGTTTTATACGTCAGACTATCCACACTTCACATGCCCAACAGGTCAGGATATGGTTCACTTGATTCTTCTATAGTTACACCAAATAACTGTATAAGTAACAGCCAACTGCACAACCCAGCAGTTGTGTGGCTTTATCTTACTAATACACAACATCCTTTTAATTTTAGTAAAATATCAATAATAAAAACAACAATAATTGCGAAGGTTTTTTTAATACCTGGCTCCAAGACACACCAGCATCTGAAACTTGCCATCCTTCCCAATGTTTCTAGGGGTGTTGTTGATAGCAGTGATAAAGCGACAGAAATTCCTGGCCCTTGTTTGCCAGTTCTCTTCTGGAACCATCTCATTCTGCTCAAGGGTCTCATAGTATGTTTGTGCTTTTTCTTAAAAGAATGGTGGGAGATACTGAAGTTTTATTAGTGTATATAGCAGACCTAAAATAACTGAAAAATGATTCTGCTGTGCTTGGAATAAAATAATCAGGCGCTATGACCTTGAAATTTAGGTGATTAAACTTAATACCACCTTACTTTCCCCGTAAGCATGCTTACAAATCCATATGAGCTATTTGATAGCTCATATTGGACCATTGGCAAATCAGCATGAGTGTCTGTATGACAGAGGACACAGTTGAAAGGCCTAGATTCAAAGCCCATCCATGAATTTCCTGAATTACTATGTTTAGCCACTGTTTCTTTCCATATGATCCAGTTATGTGTTCTCCATGTGTAAAACTGAGATTCTACTTCCTTCCCTCTGAACAGTGCTAAAGAGGTTCTCCTATCTACTGAGTTTTGAGATGCCACAGTAAAATGACAATATAAGAACAGTGATGTCAAAGTACCTACTCAAAACACAGAAACACTATTAGAAAATTCCTTTCCTAAAAGGCACTTGTATACTCAGCTAATTTATTCAGCTCTATGTCAAAGGATCTAGACCACTGTGTGAAAAATGTATGTTTATAACCCTTTATTACAACACTGATTAAGTACCAAAAGCACTAGATACACCCGTTGTGCTTTATAAGGCAACTCAACCTCTCACAAGTTGTTTTATTGCTTCCACTATGCTCAACTAATAACAACGTTATCATGTGTCCATTCACCACCTTATTTAATGAATTCTTCCTCACTAAGTTTGTTTTACACTATTACTACTGGAAGGATAAAGCCTAGTTACTGTATTAAGTACAGCATCACCTTTGGCAGACAGATGCTCTTTCTCTCAAAAGTACAAGAACATAAGAGCTCTTATGGCAATGCAGCTGCAGAGATGC
Source organism: Agapornis roseicollis (assembly GCA_002631895.1). Classification (NCBI taxonomy): domain Eukaryota; kingdom Metazoa; phylum Chordata; class Aves; order Psittaciformes; family Psittacidae; genus Agapornis; species Agapornis roseicollis. The sequence goes on along the minus strand of NDXB01010890.1, from coordinate 35,379 downwards.
AGCTAAGTATGCTGTTTTCACCAACAGAGACACTGGCAAGAATAAGGAACAAAGATGAATAAATTTCAAAGACACAAACAGGTTCTGGTATGTCTTTTCTCCCACTTACCTAAAAAGTCCCAAATAAAGACATTTTTGAAGAGTCTTGGTGATTTAAATCCATGTTGAAACACCTGCTCAAGAGCTGAAACAAGTCCACTTTCTCCACACAGCAACAATGTCAGACTGCCTCTCTGTCAAGCACACACATGAAGCACACACACTTATTATCTCAGTTTGGAAGTCTGAGACATAAAAGTGTCTCATGCATCTATTACTAAAGCCAGTTTTTAAACAAACAGATGCCCAAAGTTACAGTCTACTGTCAAACAGTGGGCCCCAGAGAGGATGGCCCAGTTCTCACAAGTTCTGAGCATTCAAAAATGTGGTGACCTCTCTATGAAGGAGGCTGAAGAAAGCAGTCTCAGGGTCTCATCATCATCATCATCATATGAAGCCATGAAAAGGCCAAGATAAAGATCAGGTTTTGAGCAGGTTTTACCTGTAATAATGACCACTGCACAGAAAACTAAGAAACTGTTTTCCTCTTCAGTAATAAAGATCACAAGTCTATGGCAGCAGGTGCCTCAGACAGTTTGCTTATCAACAAAAACAACATTTCATGAAATTTTTAAACCTCAGGGAAAAAAAAATCCTTAGAACATGATGGTAAATTGTATCTTGCAAACCCAGTGCATGACCACTTCAGATTATTGTATAAATATGATTATCAACCACAATTACACTGTATGTGAATTTCCCATGCAACACTGAACTTCAAGAAGACTGGGGAAGAGAAGGCTGCAAGGAGACCTCATAGTAGCCTTCCAGTATCTGAAGGGGGCCTATAGGGATGCTGGGGAGGGACTTTTCCTTAGGGACTGTAGTGATAGGACAAGGGGTAATGGGTTCAAACTTAAACAGGAAAGGTTTAGACTGGATATAAGGAAGAAATTCTTTCCTGTTAGGGTGGTGAGCCACTGGAATGGGTTGCCCACGGAGGCTGTGAGTGCTCCATCCCTGGCAGTGTTCAAGGCCAGGTTGGATGAAGCCTTGGTTGAAATGGTTTAGTGTGAGGTGTCCCTGCTTATGGCAGGGGGGTTGAAACTAGATGATGTTAAGGTCCTTTCCAACCCTAACTATTCTATGATTCTAAGCTTGTTTCAGGAAATAACTGCAGTTTCTGTTACAATGATTACACGTATAATGTAGAAATGTACCTGAGTCTTTGAGAGCACTTCTGTTTCACTTGATGGGCAAGGTCTGTGTGTGGGGTAGGTGTCTGGGTGTGCATCTTGTTTGTTCATTTTAAAGTGCCCTATGGGTTTTCATGTTTTAAGTAGCACAGATAATGCAAAACAGGCATAAAAAAACCCCTATCCAGTACTCAATGCAGATGTAAAATCTCAGTTAACCTAGAACAAACTGAGAAGGAGGCCACACTGTTGACAGTGGTATGGGTAGGATCCTTGGTAGACTTAACTTATAAGACTATTTCCAATACCAGAATGTTAACAGTTAAATTAACAGAATTTTACAGTTACTAATAAGAGTTAAGACAGGAGTGCCACTACACAAACAACTCCTCCTTACCTCCTTCTCTGGCTTGTGGAAATGCTTAACAATACCATTTACAGCTTCACCAATAGCTTCTTGTATCTGACCAGTATTTAACTCTGCAAAATACAAAAATATACCCAATCACCCTGTAACAACTTTAGAAATTGTACCTCTTCACAAGGAGTGAGGCATACAATAAAAATAAGGAGCATGGACCAGTATAACTTATGCTGCTAGTGAAAAGGTGCTGGACTATGGGTAATAGAAATCTACTTCTACTTTCACTTACTGTGGAGATAGAAATTGAGATGGTTTGGGTTTATATCAAAACTAACACTGTGGTGTTTCAAGACAGCAAGAGGTGGAAAGGGTTTTTACATATTAAATGAAATTTCAGACCAGGGCCCAAAGCTAAGAAAAGGAGCTGTGCTTTGATTAGGACCACATGTTGGATGTCCTAGAAATAATTCCTGTGATAGCTTCACTGTAAACCAAACCATGCTTGGGAGAAAAGTAACCACCTGTTCCTGATTTATCAGGAACAAGACAGCCCAGAACAACAATCTCAATAGAAACTGAAGTCCATTAATAGAAACCACAAGCAAACTTTTTTGTCCATGAAGGACAGGTAAAGACAGCAAATTTCTGTCTTCCTCCATAGCATTCATTCCTCAGATGAAAGACAAGAATACAGAAAACACCACTAGGGATGCTAAGCACTGAACCAGGAGTCCAGAGACATCTTCCTTCCATCCTTGGGGACTTTCAAAACTTGATTAGATAGAACAGCTTGCTCAGGATTGTAATTCAGAGATTAGCTGGACTTTGAGCAGGAGTTTGGGCTAAGTGAGTTTCCGAGGTTCTCTCCAAGCTATAGTTCTAAAATAGAAGGAAACTACAGTTCTGTTTGCAAGCATCTCTCCTCAGGTAATGATGCAGACAGTACAAGACAAGACAACCTCCACCACTCACTTGGCTTATTGTTTGGTGATATAGTGACAAATCTTCTGATCATGCTTGGTGACTGCTGTAAAGGAGGGGTTCGACACTGCCGCTCATCAACCTCAGTGTGGGAAGTCAGCAACTCTCCCACCAGGATCCTCTCTAAGCTGCCATCATCCATTCCTTTTCCAAGCCATCTTCCACAGGGAAACCTAAAAACATAAACGAGATACATGGATCAAGTCCTTCATCCCAGATTCAATCCCATGCCAAAGACTTTCAACTGCAGCTGCATAAACCCCAAATTCTGCTAGTATAGTTATTAGAAATACACCGTTCATCTAGCAACAAAACCTTGGATTTGGCTTTTGCCAGCAGAGGCATAAAAAATAAACCAGTTTTTCAGTTTCAAGTTTGTACTAAATGTTGCACTGAATTATTTGCAAAGCAAAGAGTGGCAGATTTTGTCTTGTCCTGTATGTAGTATGTGATTTGAGGGCTGCAGAGGAAAAGAGGTAGAAGGAGAAGACCCACTACACACTATAAAAGGTGGTGAAATACTCCTATGCTTTCATCGATTACATAGCAGGCCAGCCACAAAACAAAAAAACCCCAAACATATACTGAAAGGCCAAAACACCTATACGCCTATTGAAACTGGGATATTAAATTAGACACAGAAAGCACACATGCGCACTTGCTTATCATCGCCTTCTACAAATCAATGTTGATGTCAGTTTAATTAGATTAATCAGAAAACTGAATAGCATCCAAAACTAGAATCTTGCCTCTTCATTTAATTACAAACAAGCTGACATGGAAAACTGAGTGGACTTAACCCACCAGTTTGGCATCAACATGAGCCTGACAGTTTCTCTGACAAAGGACAGGGCATCAAACTATGCTGTGCCTAATTTAATTTTTACTGTAAATCTCATTCCTTTACTTTCACTATGCAAACACAGGTTTCCAACACTTGTATGCCCCTGTGTCCCAGAATGTGTCCAAAGGTTTCTCTGTAACACCTACAGCACTCAGCCTTAATATAAAATACCACCCATATTTGATGAGCTGCAAGCTCTAAGTTGCTATTTCTTCCTTGGGTTCGAGGGAGATTATTTTTAAGATGTGTAACACTCAACTCAGCTTCTCCACCAGAGTTTTAAGGCTAGACATGAGCATCTGCAAACTGAAAACTCTGCTTAATTTTATAAGAATCACAACTTGTTTAATGCCAGAAGCTGAATGACCTTTCTATGCCTTCAGGTAGTGGCAACTGTAGACACAAAGTCCCAGGAGATAAGACCTTTCTAATCAAACAAGCACTACTGTGCCAGCTCCCTGCAGAAGTTCTACTTACCCAATATGAAATTTCAGGATGATACTTACTTGTAAGTATGCCCTGTTATTTCATTTCTGACCATAACATATTCCACTAGCCACTTGGCATACAGCCCTGAATTATCATGTCCTATTTGCACTGTGGTCAGTTTTCCCAGGTTCTGGCACTGCAAATTAAACAAAGAATCTGTCAATGCAAACTGAAAAAGAGCAGCATGTTAGAGACATAAACTATTAAAGAACATGCTCAGATAGGGAATCAGAAATGTGGTTCTCTTTTTCTGACCACATGATTGATTCCAGACTTTTTAGGTATAGGTTCCCTTATTTGGTTTTGTTTGCTTTTCTTTGTTAAATGCTATTTTCACCATTAAAAACAACACAGTTAAACTAAATTTTTCAATTAAAGTTTACTCGATGCATGCACACACACAAAAATCCGAGCAGAATGACTTTGCTTCTAACAGCACAGGTTATGATACCTCCCACCATAACAGCACAAAGTTGTAATATAAAGACAGTCTTTCTATTTGCACTCAGGTTTTGTCAGTCATTTTGTTCCATGTTATTTAATACAGATTAAATTTGTTATGTACAGGCACAGGAAATATTTGTGATTAACCACACAGACTAATGATACGAAATGTATGGCAAGATGGTACAGCAAAGTGCTAATTTAAAACTGAACAAACAGAACATCCAAAGCATTTTTTTTTTAAGCAATACAAACCTCAAAAGTCATTTCTAATATATTCCTGGGAATCTGCAGGACTCCTGTTTCTCCCAGTTCTCCTGAGATACAGATCCAAGGATTGGCTGTAAACATTGAGCCACCAAGTTTCTTGCTAGGAACAACCAATATATGGTATGGTATCACTGCAAACACAAGAAGGAATTACACTTCAGAAATGAAAGATAGTTATGTAACCTCTTTAATGAAGAGGGGGGGACAGGTAAGCCAAAATAATACTGCAGCACCATGAAATGTTAAAACATCAGAGTTGCTATTTAATCATGCTAACACCTGCATACTAAGCACTGATTGACAATCAGGAAATGTACATATAGCTGTCATCAAGAAGCAGAGCTGACAGCAAAACACTATGAACTGGAAAAAGAAGTATGGATGGCATAATGCCTTCATGTAAGTAAAGTAATTTTTCATTTCCCAACCTCAAAACGTATCGTGAAGATGGTTACTTGTCCCAGCTTAGAGACAAGAAAATAAAGACAGAATATTTATGTATCTAGGACTAAATTGCAGCTCAGCATGCAACTCAATACTCAGCTTCTAACTGCCTGCTTTTGTTTGTGCATGTACACACACCACACAGCTAACACCAATCCCCATTCAATTATTAACCAAAGCCTGTATTTGCAGGGCTTTCTTGCACCAGCATTCACTACTGTGGCTGAACAAATTCAGTGAAAGTAGTTTATAATGTTGAAAGTTTCTCTGTACCATATTGCTCTTAGTTATGCTATCCATAAGACTTCTTATTCTAAAAATAAACAGCTTTTTCTTCTCTAACTGCTTGCTCAAACACTTCCTGGTCCCCTGGATTACCAGTGACTAATTCAACATAGCATCACTCAAGTTACAGTCCCTTCTCTGATTTAGGAGGCATCTGCTCCTGAGAAAATGCACATACGCTTCAATTGCCTAGCATCTCATGCACAGCCCCCTATTAACCAAACTTTTATAACAAAATTCAATTATATGAATGGCCATTGTGTTTCTTGGCAATCTGCCCTTCTTTTATAGTGCATAAATGGATTGCAGTTAGAGCTTTTCAGCTGAGGCATTTAATACATTTCTTTCTCAATGTCTCCTCAGCTGTCAGAGCCATCAAGAAACTATTTGGTGGCTGGATTTTCTTAAAAGCTTGATGCTCATAGCATTTAAGAATGAATTAATACGTTTCCCTTTTTTATTTTCTGTGCTGATCATCTCAAATTAAGTGACAACTTCATCCAGCAGACTAGATTTTAGCATTGTCCAGAACTTGCCCACAAGACCACCAAAACATACTCTGCTTCAAATCATTTTACATACATTTTAGATGTCTGCTTGCTTTGTCTTTCATACACATAAACATGGATCATAACATAACATACCATCAAGGGTAGCTCCTATCATGGGGCCATAGGGGTCCTTTCACACTCCCCCATCCCCAGTTTTATAAGCCTTGCTAAAGTCTTACTTCTCCCTGTTACTGAGGTCCTGTGGCAGCAGGTACACAAATGCATGAGGACTCTGTATTATGCTTAAGCATCAGCAACAACAGGTTAAAAGTTTCTCTAAGGCATCTATTTTTTAAAAAAAGAAAGAAAAAGCAAAAAGAAGCACTGCAAGTGCATTGCAGAGTTCTGATGCAGCCCTCAGTGGGCATTTCACTGTTACCTTAAACTCAGAGACAGGCATATGGCAAAGTAGGCTGAGCATGAAAAGGGAAAGATTTTTTTGTTTTCTTTTAATTCCGAGTAGGTGTTAATATTCTTACTTTGATACTGAGCAATCCATACAGTTCTTGTCTAGCATCATACAAACAAGCCCACAAAATTTGCTGTTGAGAACTCTCCCTCAACTAAAAGGATTAAAGCTGCTTATTTTATAAGGTTATAAACAAAAGCCTTTAGTGACACAGAGACACTACTGCCCACCAGAGAAGATCATAGAAACAGTGTTACAGCACACTCAGATGCACACCAGGAAAAAGACAAACAAATACATTAAGACATGTTGCTCAGAGCCGTTCAGAAGTTTGATTAAGGACTCAACCAAATCTGGAAATCAGAGTTCCAGGGAGAGCAAATACTTACAGATTGTTGTGAAAACATTGGTAAAACAAAAGTAATCAACAGCATTGAATGACAGGAGATGATATAAGAATTGTTCTTTCTCATCATCACAGCGGAGGAATGCATAACGCTTGTAGAGTTTTCTGACAAAGCAAAATAAATGATCTGTTATAGCAATAAGATACTTTCAGTGAAATGTTTTCTACTGTGCTTATTAGGTAAACTATGAAAAATAGGCAAGCAATTACAAATGAGAAGTGATTCGGGTAGAGCCAACAGTATTTAATGTGCCAAGGTATGCTGACATTCTGCAAGTCTGAAGTCTCCCAAGTGCATCAGTCCAATAGTCCACACTATTTTCCACCCCTTGAAATCAAAGTTTGGAGTGGTCTAAGGGTCTTCTCCCACCCAACACCCCAAGATGGAAAACGTAATTTTGTATTCTCTGACTACTTTTTGGCAATGTAAAATGATAGAACTGAAGAGAGTCCTCCTAAATTACTTGCCAGCAGATTGTGCCATGGGAGAGTCCACCAGCACATGACATAATACAGCTAGAAGACTGTTTTCAAAGGAGTAGGGCAAAACCTGGGGCTATAGGTGATAACCAGGGCCTACAACAACCTGCACAAAATCCAGGGAATAGCTTCAGTGTTGACAGTACACAGCTCCTGATGAACAAAATCACAGACATGCGAAGTCTTGCATGTCTAAAGTCCTTCTTAAAGGCTTGAAGTCCTACTGCTCCCTTCTGCTGAGTTGGAAACACTTTCCTCTGACTGAAACACTGAAGAGAAGTACAACTTCTTTTAAGTGGAAATATCAAAAGATGTAGCTCAGTAGCCTTCTCTACTAATAGAGACACTAACCCTAACACCTATGCAGAAGGATACACCGTTAACGGGAACAACCTTTTAAACTTATTGAAATTACTCAAACACATCAGAGACTTTAACACTGCATAATTTGCAAGGGAGAAACCTTGACATGAATTTACAACCTCAAGCTTTCTAAGTGCAAAATTTTGACTCAAAAAACCTCTTAAGTTACTCACTTGTACATAGCAATCGCCACTATTTTCATTAATGATGCAACAAATAAATAATACCAGTGCTGGTGAATAATCATGAAAGAGCATTTCAAGATGTATCAAAACCTGACTGATGCTAGAGGAATATTCAAAACATCATGAATGCACGAAATGCTGACACAGCCGTGTCCAGGTTCTTCCTGCCAGGAAGGCATCCTGACAGCTCCCCTCAATTTCAGACATCAAATACAAAAAAGTCAGCAAGTGATTCACAAGCCAGGAATTTGCAAAGCAGATCAATTATGATTAACACACAAACATATTCTCACTTGCATAGCAAACGTAATATGAGAGATTGACAGGAAATGTTCAAAGGAAATAAAGATACTGAGCCTTAAATCAATATAACCTGCTTGTACTCACAGGAGTAGCAATCTCACTGTTGTGGTTTAAGCCCAGCCAGCAACCCAGAACCATGCAGCTGCTCGCTCACTCCCCCCATCCTGCCATTTCCTCCCCCCGCTCCCAGAGAGATGGGAAGGAGAATCAAAAGAATGTAACTCCAATGCATTGAGATAAGAACAGTCCAGTAAACATTACTGAGAAGCAACTAAAAAGATGTCAGTGCTGTTCCCAGGCTGAAAGTCAAAACCACAGCACTGCACCAGCTACTTAGGAGAAAAATGACTGCTACTGCTGAACCCAGGACACTGACAAGGGTCTCGTGCGTGATCATGGCCATGTTTCATTTGAACAATCTGAACATATTTAGACAGCCTGCCTACAAGGGTATGTGCTGCCCTGCTTTTTCAGAGTGTAAGATTTCTCAGTTTACTTGGGCACACAATGGTGTTTGAGGAGTGAAGCCATGTGACTTCCTTCTGTTCCCTAACTCTAGTCCCTTTGAAGACTAGAAAGAAAAAACATATCAGATTTTCTATATTTTTAGCAAATGCCAAGTGAAGCAAAGAAGTTAATTAAAATATCTAATAGTTGCTTCAAAATACAATCATGTTAACTGTAAAACGTCATCAGTTGCACGATTACTTTTAGTACCTCACTGAACTTGGCACTGCTTCCTCCAAAACCAAATGGAGCACATTTTAAATCCATGCTGCATAGAACACTTTTAAGTAGGGTATCTAAATATGTAGCACAGGGCACACAGGCTTGCAAAGAACTGATGTCATTTCTATACAAGTTGCTCATCACTTTCATTTTAAACATATTTTTGCAACTGTCTCAGTCTATGCTAGAGAATGTGTCTGATAGAGCTGGGGGGTTTTTATTCTTGGGCGGGGGGGGGCATGGAGGGGAGGAGGAAAATATGCTCTAAGTCCTCTTACAGCACTTGTTCTACATGGGGAAAGCACAGCTAATTTAACCCAATCTGGACTGCTAACCTAACTGAAAAGGGCTAATCTTAATTTAGAGATACAAGGAGATTTATTAGTGGTCCTGACTTTGCCTTTCAGCTTTTCTTTACTCACTGTTGAAAGGCCACAGCTTCATCAGAATGTTCAAAATAATTCAATACAAGGCAAATCTCAAATAATTAGCAATTGGGGCTTGGGGGGGTTTGGGGGAAGACATTTCTTGGAAGGACACGCGACTGGGAAGGGAGGAAATGAAGAGTAGACAGCATACATTAAACTGTCTCCAGAAAGAAGTCTTCAAATAAAGCTAGTGACAATCACTAGGGCCCATACACAGGACCCTTTCATTTCCATGCAGTAACCAGTATATTCAACCTTATCGGCACACTTTTTTTTTTTTCCTGCACAGCTTATACTAATGATTCTCAAGTCTTTACTCCTAAATTAATCTAAAGTCTTTACTCCTAAAAATATTAGTATTAATTATGGCTTGTACTCTGATTTATGCAACTATTTACAAAATAATTATGTTTACAAAGACAATATAATGTGCATGTGCTCTGGATATCATGTATACGGGTTCTTGCACTCAGCATTTCTCCTTTTGTCCTTCGAGTACTTATAAGAAGCACTAGCACAGAGTACTTCAGACAGAGTTTAAGATAGAGGTGTTTGGAACTCCATAGGTTCATGTCTTCAGTTTTCACATCTTCCCGCCCCTCATACTTCATGTATTTGTCCCCTTTTCTTCCCATAGTACAATTACTCTTTAAGTAGTGTCTTGGGTCTCAGTGGTTGGGTCTTTTCATATTTTTTTTAATGACTTTGTGTACGAGGAATCGGAAGTGACATATTTTGAAATGTTTAGGAGAAGTAATAAAACCAAAAATGGATCATAATAGCAAATATTTGACTAGTGTGAAAAGAATTTACTTTATGTTCTTAAGCAGGCTATAAATGCAAAACCTTTATTGTGCAGGAGATGATGAACAAAGCTGAGACACTGTCAGTTTGAACTAGAGATGTGGACAATCATGCTCAGAAAAATTTAGATGGAAGATTTCAAAAGATTACCAGATCTCATCTTAAGCTTATGGCTCCAGAATGAGATTCAAGAACTGATCACCACAGCCCTGCTCGTCACCTCCAAGGTACTGCATGTACACTATTCATCTTCTTTCTTAAAATCAACTTCTGGTGTGGTTTATCTACAGTATTTTACATGGCTGTGAAAGGAGTTATAAGAATGTCTCAGATTTGGGAACAGAAGTAAGAAGCTAAGGAACAGTCAGTTTGAGTCATGCTAATCAGAACCACAAAAAGCAATGTGGCTGTGCCTTTACACTTTCCATACCATGACCCAACTGCTACCAGGACCTAAGCTGTACTTTGCCATGCACTGCAAAACCACACAAACAATCCAAGGAACACAAAATATCCCACAGTTACAGAAAGTGAGCCAAAATAAAAAGCTTGACTCAGAAAAGTAGTGGTGCTTGGACTTAAGCCCTGTTTCATTTAATCCCTATCAATTTTTTAAGATTTCACCTCAAAGTTGCAGGCAGTCCGACATAACTTATTCTGTATCTGAAGAATGCCATCACTGAATCATATTTCCAAACACACAGGTATAGAGACACCCTTGAAAGGGTAGTTAGTTCTATTGCTTTTGCACACTGCTAAGCAGATGGAAGAATAGGCACTTCTGAGTTTCTGAAGTCGAACAACTGAACAGGTTTTATTTTTTGAAAGCTTTGTCCAAGATAAATTGTCTTACTTTGTGAGTTCATGGTCTGAAAGCAGCTGTTTTAGGTGCCTAGAGAGCAACTTCTTTTCCATAGAGAGACGGACCCAGGCTCTGGCCTTGCCAACATCTGTTTTGATCTCACTAATGTTCTGGATATGCCTGGGAGGAAAAAAAAACAAACAAAAGACACTGTCTAGTATTTTCAAAGTGTGACAGCCTTTTTGAATCAAGCTATCCATCAATCCAAAATATCAGGCAAACTACTAGAGAAAGAGACATGATCACCTAAACATTCAGCCCTATCTAAATTCCTTGCAGATCTAGCTCAAAAAGAGTAAGAGCCCGAAAAGGAAATATCTGCAATGCAGTGCCCTATTTACAAAATTCTAAAGCAGGCCCATTGCCTCACATGATTTAAGAATCATTCTGGACCTTATCACTGCAGTATTTCTGCCTGAGTGCTTCGTAAAATTAAACACTGTCTTTGTATGCTCAGTAGTAGCTTTTCTTACATACAAGGAACAAATGGTGTATTTTGAAAGGACAAGCACGTCCCTTGAAAATTCTCTCCTCCCTACTGAAAGAATTAGATGTTGATAAGGAAAAAAGGATAAAAAAAGCCTTTCAAGAATAATTTAGAAGTTGTGCATACTGGTTTTTCATGTACTGAAAAGAAGTCATTGAGCAGAAGTTATAGTTTTATTCACACTACAACACTCATTGTCAGATAAACCCATTCTTTATATCAAACAAGTTCTTTAAACTGCTTTCTTCACTGAGAATCAAGAATGAGCTCAGAGCTATGCAACCAACTTGTCAATGACTGGGAAAACACATACACTACACCCACGCCTGTGGAAATAAAACAATACAGAGTACTTAAGAAAACAAAACAAAAAGATTAAAACTGTGACAGGGTATTTCTATAAGCAGTAGCTGTGACAATATAAACTAACTGTATGAAATGTTTTTGTAAAGGTCAGCGAAAAGGTTGCACTATATACCTTAAAACACTTCAGCAGGTTTCTTGCCCACATTCCCCCCCTGCTGTATGATACACAGAAACAAGTATGCAAACCTCATAAGTTTCTGTGCTAGTTTTAATAGCTTAAACTCACCTCATATCCTGAACGAGAGAGATTCTAAGAGGTGACATGGCTGGACTGGTATCAGATTTTCTCCTTTCTGAATCAAGAAGTATTCCTAGACTCAGAAGAACAGAGTTTGTTAGTATAAATTCATATAAAGATTTTAAAATTAATATACATATATATATTAAAAAAAGTCAATTAATATCAACTTGCACTCTTGAGTTACTAGTGACTACTGCTTTGTGAAGACATTGTGGCATATTTCCACTTCAAGTGACAGGAAAATCTAATATGCTACACAGATGGTTATGCAGATCAGCACACACTGAGCATTAAACACATTAATGAGCTTTGATTAAACTGAAACTGGTATGACATCAAATGGCTTAAGATATATACTAATCAAGTATTATTTTCTAAAGACTACCCTATTTTCTTTCTATATAGTAAAAATGATTGGCACTATTGACACCAGAAAACTGTGTTCAACGTGTTTTGCTCAGTACACCACACATCATACTTAACTAATCTATCACTTTGCATGCTCCTGTAACACCACCACTTCTAAAAATAGAACACTTTGAGGTTTTTAAGCAACATTATTACTCTTATCTTTCAAATTCTACTCTATAATCAAGCTGTATGTTTAAACACAGTCCCTGACCTCAATCCAAAGTTAGAAAGCATGAAAACAATTGCAACTTCAGTCTGATATGCAAAACCACTATGGACCAAGTGACATTCAAGAGACCTTAATACTTTCCAAATCTCTGGTTTTGATTACTTACTAGGACCTCGTGCAAGTTAGTAAGGCTCAGCTTTTTGCCTACAGCACCCACTGCCTCCCCCAGACCCATCTATACCCCTTTTTGGAATTACAGAATCATAGAATCATAGAAAAATTAGGGTTGGAAGGGACCTTACGATCATCTAGTTCCAACCCCCTGCCATAAGCAGGGACACCTCACACTAAACCATGTCACCCAATGCTCCATCCAATCTGGCCTTGAACACTACACAAAGAGTATAAATTGTGTTATAACAGTATGCCCACATCTGACACAAGTAGTACTGTTTGAAAATTACATTAATAACCTTAGAAACACCTTGTAATATTACTGCTACTGCATCACTAACAAAAATGAAAATGTGTTTTTTGTTGTTTCTTGGGTTTGTTGCATTTTTTTTCCATGTCTTTTTCTTTTAAACAATAAGCCTACTGTTCAATTGTTTTTCAAGACAGAATGTAAAATTTCAGTACATAGAGCTCAATTGTATTTATTTATACTTGTTTTCCACTCCCATCCACTATTCAACATGATCTGCCAGCCACACAGTGACCGTGTGTCAAATGAAGGCTGGTATATCACAGCAATAAATTTTAAAGCCTATCTTTGAAACACCAGATATTTCTGGTATCTGCAGTAGCTCAAAAAAAAAAAAAAACAAACAGGCTCAATTCAAACAAGTTTATTTTTCACAAAATACATTGGGACAATACACCAGGTTCATATTAATTCTGCAGCNAAACCCATTAATTTTGGAATCTTCAAGAAAATAAAAAAAAAAAAAAAACAAACAGGCTCAATTCAAACAAGTTTATTTTTCACAAAATACATTGGGACAATACACCAGGTTCATATTAATTCTGCAGCAGATGATTCAGTTATACTGAGTGATGGATATTTCCAAGGAAACAATCTCTTCATGGTGCAAATGTGCAGGCAGCTCCTACTCAACTTTTATCATCTTCTTCAAGTGGAATCCAATCTTACCTGAGGTACTGAAGCTGCCTGATGTAGTTTTTCTCTGTCTGTTTTCTAGGTAGTGTAACAGATGAGACCACAAAGCGGACTTTCCCTAAAATTAAAAAAAGAAAAAACAACCAACCAAAATAAAAAACTCATTAAAGAAGATAAATAAAATTAAAACAAAAAGTTTAAATCACCACTGAAAGTACCAGCCGTAACAATGACTTGATTTAAATATGTTTCTCCCTATAAAGCCATTGGTAAAAACCAAAAATGAGACACAAGTTGGAGGTGCTGAGGAACTGTAAAGAGCTTGAGAAAGAAAAACCTACTGGGATCTAACAATTCTGGTAACAGGAAAAAAGCCAACTGAACTTCCTTCCTCATAGTTCATTAACATCATAAGGGAACATTTAAATGCTTCTAAAACACTGTGCGCAAGCAGAGTTCTGAGAACATAACATGTAATATGTGTCTTTCCCACCCTGCCGTTCCAGCAGTGAAGTAACAAGAGATACAGAACCAGCCTGAGTAAACCATCTTATACCCAGATCAAGCCTTGTGCATTTGTTCTCTTGAGGGTAATACAGGTCTACAGTTGCATGCTGTAAATTTTTAGAACCCCAAAAGATTCCCCTCTATTTCATGAGGCAAAGGTCTTGGATAATCACACACATAATACGACAACTCAAAACACAAACAAGACAATAAAAGCACATCAGCAATAATACTCCAATGCTACACATTATAAAACCAACTTAAAAGCTACATCTTGGGATGTAGTATTTTAGGCCAAGGTAAGTTCATCAAATGATGTTAAAAGATGCACCTTGCTCATTGTTGCTTTCTTAAACTGCTGGTAGCTTAACACAGAATTGAAGAACTCTTTAGCTGGCAAACTAAATAGATTCTTGGATTCATCCTAAAATATTCTGCACAATAAACCAAAATCTTGCAAAGCCACAGAAAGGCAGCAGTAATTTAACAGGGGCTCTCAAAGACACTGACTGAAATTACTTAGAGAGGAAATTTATTAATATTACCCTAAATTATTATATGAACTTGAAATCCCAAGAAATATTTTGTGTTTCAGAAATGCAGTCATATTATAAAGCCATATTTTTATTTACAACTTTGTGAGGAAACTGTGACTGCAAAGCAACAGTAGTCAATTCTGCACTATCAATGCCATCTAAAGTCATGTAAGTGGCTTCCTAAAACTGCAGTAATTATAGTTCATCTTTGAAATATCTTTTTTTTTTTAAACACTAGCTTTAAAAATCTCTGAATTTTAATAGTATAGCTCACTCACTGACATAAAGAACTAGTGACAATGAGGGATTATTCCAGAAGCAGTCTGCCTCCAGAAGATAATGCCTAGAGTGTCTCTAACATCTGTGTTGAGAAAAAACTATCAAAAATATGCATTCACTGGTGAATTTTTAACAAAATTCAGAGAACCTCAATATCTCATGTGTATACCTGACAGATCCAACATGGAAAGCCAAAATTGCAAGTCTTATAAAAACATAAAAAGGGAGCATGAAAAATACCAGGGAACTGCTGCATTCAAAATGGTACTTCTCTCAGTGAACACACACATGCACACATAGTCTAGAGTTCAGCAACTGGTCACTGTGGCAAGGAAAACTGCAACAGCTCACATAAAGCAGCAAAGGGTCCTGCAGCAAACAGATGTCCACAATATGATGAATGTAAGAACTCATACAGTGTACATATATCTGCCCACTTCCTTTACTATCATGTTACTCTAACTTCACCAAATAGCAGTGATGATGCAAGCTGTATAAGGGAAAGGAACACAGCCTAAGGGAAGCAGGGCAAAAGAACAGGCAAAAGAATAACCATAGCCTTTTTAAAGGTCAGACTACTTCAGTCATTAGACGCTGTATCAGACAACTCTCCTGCATTGCTCTGGGCAAAGGAAGGTGTGGATTCACTCTGCAGGCGGAAAAATTGGCAGGAAGCTAATGTAGGATTTTCAGGGTTCATCAGCAGGGAAGAGGTAAAAGCAGGCACTGGTGGAAGGAAAGTCATCCTCACTACTATGCTCAATTGTGAAAGAAGAGTCTTACTTGGCTTCATATTGAAAAATAAAATAAAACCCATGTCTAGACCAGCAGGCTTCTGCATATTTAATAAAGGCCAGAGAACACACATAATTGGTGGTGGATCATAATACAAGATGTGCTGCATTTCCTCCATCAGGCCTCTACTATATTCCACCACTCTATTTATTCCACCATTCAGCACTGTTTGCTAACATCTGCAATCAATCCAAAGCATTAACCTTATGTAGGGTTGGCCGTCTGGTGGTCTGAAAGGCCCAAATCTGAGTTGAAGCAGAGTATATTGATGCTCTGTCTTCTAAGATGAAAGCAGTACAGCTTCTATCCTAAGTGATATACAAGAGGGAAGGGAGAGAATCACACAATAAATCTTCAAATAGAGAACTGCTATGTAGTTTGAAGGAGAGCAGATTTAAACACTGGTGCTTCGATGCTGGGAACAGAGATACTGAACTACAGTTTGACTAAACTACGTATATTTATTCTGGACATTCTTTAAAAAAAAGAATAGTTATCATTCTCACTGTCCTTGCTATTCCTTCGTACAAAGGAGGAGGAAAAGATAAAGGTCTTCCATAATCCATCTAGCCCCACAAGTGACTCCGAATAGAAGAACGTGACAATTAATGAGTTTCATAGGAAAAGCAACACCCCTAACTAGTGATCTTGTAAACATCACTTAACTCTCCCTCCATCATTCAGGAAGAACAAAAATAGGAAGGATTTTACTCTTAAAAACTAAAACATGCATGGAAATAAAATCCCTATACCATATCCCATTTAGAGCATCTTTAGCATATGCTGCATTCCAGCTTATGCAACTTCATTAGCAAAAGTATGAAGAACACCAAAAAAGTTTTATTTACCATCCTAATAAAAAAAAAAAA
>NDXB01010890.1:0-11518 GCA_002631895.1 Agapornis roseicollis | reverse complement strand
CAGGTACACTAGAACATGAGTGCATTAAAAAAAAAAAAAAAAAATCAAAGAACTGCCACCAAAAGGAGAAAAACACTTATCCTCTTTAAGCCCAAACATTTTTCACACAAAGCATGCAGGAAAACAGCTGAGTTCTATTAAACTTTAATTTCATCTTACATCTCAGCTTCCAATATAACATTTAGTTTCCCCCTTTAAACCTTATAGCTCAGCTTTTTCGGTCCTTTCATTTGGGATTGTTCTTTTGGGTTTTTTGAAGTTTCAAAGCATGAATCATTACTTAATGTCTACCAGAAACAGCACTGACTAGTTTTATTTTCTTTAGTGCCAAGAAAATGGCTTATTACTCTTACCAGCCTCATCAATGGTTGTGCACTTTTGATACATAGATGTTCGCAGAGTTGGTGTCCTAACATTTAGCAGCCTAATTTTATCCACTCTGGAATCAAATACTCTCAAAACGGGGTCTTTATCATCTTCATCATGGCACATAATCTTATTGTCAATAAAAGATGCAAACATCTGGGTCTCCAGGAATCTTGAGAGGAAAGGCAAGTAAGGTTCAGGCTGGTCTGACAAGAAAGATGCCTAAAAGACAAGAAGAGATAAGAGAGTTTGGGAATCTTTATAGAGAGATACATCCACCAAAAGCACAGATTTTTCTAATCAATGACATTTTATAGTGCCCTGGTGCCACTTAAAGCTAGTTTTATTACAAGCATCAAGTCTACCTCAGAACAAGCATCCTATATGAAATCTCCAGCTTCACGACAATCACCTATTATATAGCACAGCAATTATTTAACTGGGATTTCAGTATTTACTCACTTTTCAAAAAATTTCAACAGAACCCCAGCTAAGCATAGCAACAGTACCATAGGTGTGGATATTATGTACTTCTGGCTGGACTCATAGCCTACAACATTGATGAGAATCTTTTCATATGATTTGATGGGAATCAGATTAATGCTTTAGCAGGCAATGCTACAACATAATCTTCACCCACGTGAACTATCCTGCTGACAAATACCTGATATCCAGTAAAAAAAGACAGTAGTAAAATCTGAAGAACTGGGTCTTGTGTTTCCCTAGAACAGAGCTAGGAAAACATTTGGTACACATGTATGTAAGTGTCACGTGAAATCATGGTTTTATTAACATATTCAGCAATTCCTCTAGTTAAAAAAATAAAATAAACAAAGTATTTCCAGTAGTGATATTAATGTCTAACCTGTATATCAATGTTGAAGTGAGGCTTCCTAAGCTATTTTTCTACAGCAAACTCTATTTTACTACACTACCCTTAAAAGTGCATCCTTATGTCTCTAAGCATGTGTATGCATGCATTTTTTCATGTAAATTGTGTGACATTTTTGGGGAACACTGAAATTTAAGGAAGAAATTACAATTTTGAGAGTACCGGTTTTCATTTTATGGCTCAATAAACAAAGTCTTAGGTTTGAGTACTGTTTTACTCCTTAAATTCACATAGCTTCTTATTACAACTTACTTTATCAAAGTTCTGCATCTGCTCCCTGTTTGTAAACCAAGATTCCTTGTCCTGACTGGGTTGAATAACAAATACTTCATAATCTGCAAACATCTGTGTAAAGCGGTTGGCAAAAACTTCACGGATTTGAATGTTCAGCTGGTAAATCTTGAATTCTTCTTCATCACACTGAATTTTAAGATCCTTTTTGCTGCTGGTCTCCTCTCGCACCTCCAACTGAGAAAGTAAGAGAACACATAAAACATCTGTATTGTTGCTTTCAGAGGTATTCCACATATACGAGCTCTTAATCTGCATTCAGTCAACATTCCAATAAAAAAAAAATTAAAAAAATTAATTTCAAGCACTGTAATAAAACATCAAATATATCTAGAAAAAAACCTTTGTCTATAAAAGTTCTAATTTCAATAATAAACTATAACCTACTTTAGCACTAAAAAGGATAGATAACAACCATACACATGCCATGTACGCCATATACTTGATTTACTTTATTCTAACCTTGAATCACATTAGTGGTTTTTACTACCCCTGCATATACATATTTCTGTCTGGTGTAATACAAGCCAGGTTTAGTACTGTTACAGTTTAATACCTACCAGCTTTCAAATGAAGATAGAAATGCACAGTAAAAAGAAGCCATGCATGCCTAGTAGCTAATGTCCTGTAACTTCAGTCTTTAGCAATGTAATGCACAATTCATCACTACGGAGTAATTTTAACTTAAAATGCATTATATGTCATTAAACACATGGGCATGGGCTAAGATTTATGAAACCAGCATTAAGAGATTCAGATATTCAGTTCATATTAGTTTTGATAGGAATTGGGTATTTAGGAGAAAAAAAAAAACCAAACCACGCCACAAGCATTCATGCACTAGTTTGAATACACATTTACAACCCCTGCCTTCGTTAATTATTATAAGAGGCACCACCACACATAACTGACATAATATCCAGAGCTTACAACATCTGCACAATGATGCAGTTGCTGCAGCTGTCCCATGCTTCTTAAAGCACCTTGGTTATAGCAGTCTAAGGCTGGCTATAAATAGAATCCTATAGCCATGCTCACTGCTAAAGAGTGCTCTGCTATTCAGCCATTTCTTCTAGCTGCCTCTCATAAGTAGCACTTGGCATCTACTCATTCTTCATTAATTGGGTATTTGGCATTTAGCAGATTTTTTAATTACATATTTGAGAAAATTTTGACAGTTACAACCTATACACTCCTATCATCATAAAAAAAGGCTAGTAAAATGGGATTTTAACTGCTATGGAAAAGAGTAGAAAAGGCTTGAATGTGCAAAAATTAAAAAGACCTGTACTTTTCCCATTACTTCCCAATCCATTCAGCAAAGGAGCCAATGTTTCTTAGCAATTTTCCTATCAACAAGAATAAAACAATGCAAAAGAAAAACCTGAGAAGAGGAACACAGCTGATCTGAGCATCAAATCTGACCTAGTAACCAAATGCTGCTTCTTGGAAGCACCCCGCAGCTCCCTCCCCAGAAAGAAGCTCTCCAGTCTATCACAGGTCACACCATTTCTATCTGTTTGGCACCACCTGTAGCCCAAGTTATAGGGTAGGAATCAGACTCAGCAATGAAGACCTGGTCAAGATAATTTAAACATGCAAGAAATAAAACTTTGGTTTGTTGAGAAAATCTTCACTGCATTCCACAAAGGCTCAAAAACCCCACAGTGGTCTTTGAGGCAATACTTTTTATCAAAAAGGGCCACAACTTTTTTCCCCAATTCCAACTGCCAAAAAAACAAACCTCTAACCAGGGTCACCACGAGCTGCGCACATCCACTTGGCAGGTATCAGACACTAATGCAATTTAAAGTATCAACCAGAAAAAAGCATCATAGCATCCCTCTAGCAAACATACAAAAGCAAAATCATATATACTCTACATACAGAATGATGTAAAATATACATATTCTACATCTTCCTACAGAAAGATACCTATAGAAACCAAAATTGGATCCTAACTTCAGGATTATGTGGATGTCAGTTTTAGCCACGTAGGTAGTAGGGAAGTGGTGTAAATTTAGAATAAATCTTAAAACCAAGAATAAACAAGGAAAGTTTTTTTTCAAAACACATTATCTTGGCAAAAAAACACTTGGGAGGACAGCCAAAGGTCTCCCTAGATGAGGTGGGATTAAACACCACCCTCTCTCCCTCCCAAGCTTGCCCTTGTCTCTCAGATGTTCACAAGGTTTGTGAACATGTTAACATAAAATTCTGGTGAAGACAGACAAACAATGTCTTTGGACCATGACTTCAGACAACCTCCTACTGAAGGTCCAGAGAGTGCAGATACCTTCATAGCTTACCTTTTCTAGACTTACGCCTGTTCTTTTAACAAGTGCTTGGAGTCTTGCAATAGTCTCATTTTCCTTCAGCAGCTCATAGGAATTCAAAGGTGATCCTGCTATGTTCCCATTTCTTTTATCAGAAACCAAGTCACATGCTCTGAGGCTCTTCATCTTGGAGGCACTTTCACTGCAGTGAAGGTTTCCCTCAGGTGGAATTCCAAAAGCCATTAGTATCTCTGAAATTTCCTGAATGAACTCAAGTTTGTTTGGAAATTGGGGTAAGTCTTCCGGCAGCTCGATGAAATGGTTGTCTACATCCACAAAGCACAGGTTAGCCTGGGATTTAATTTAGAAAAGAATACCATTGCAATATTACTAAGCATAAGGGTCATATTTTATTCACCTCTGGATTTTGTGCTCATTAAGATTCAAATTGCATCTGAATAAAAAAAAAGAAACAAATTGCATTTGTTTGATTATTCTGTAGAACACACTTGCTGCAATCATAAGCAAACTGGTTAGCTGACTTTGAGAAAAGCAGCATAAGGTCTACACTTCCATGTATTTCAAGAAGGTAACTAAGAAAGAAGACTGATTTTAAAGTTGTTTACTAGGTACAAAAGAGTTTGTAGCATATATAAGGTACAGATGGGTGAATTTTTTCATACACATACAGTTAGATTTTAACTAAGGGATATTTGCAATACTACTTCATACACATGCATACGACTGCCTGTTTCTCAGATTGTCTGTCCACACTTCTAAGAGGTTTGGCGAATTCCATTCTAAAAGGTGTACTGATAATGCAGAACATTGCAGAAGCTGCAATAAAGTTACCTTCTCTTTTCTGTAAGCAACTTGAGAACTAATGCAATACCTCAAATGAGCTTAGAAGTTTGTTACCAAGAGAAAAAAAATAATTGAACTCGTTTCAATTCTGTTTTTCTGTTCTCATTTTACATCAAAAAAAAAAGAAACCCACAAGAATTAAAAAAAAAAGGGAAAACCACCTATGTGGTTTCCACAGCAACATCAAAAGAAGCTATGTTCAAGGTTTACCTCACCCTACATTGCAAAATCTGTATCAAACGGTTTCATGACATTACATAATCATATACATTACAGCAACAACCCCATTCACGTGTGAAATCTGCTTTGGAAATCAAGTATATAAAAGAAACAATGCTTTTCTGTAGAAGCAATTCAGTTTTTCTTTACTGCAGAATTAGCATGGACTGCCACTTGTCTGTTTAGCCTTCTCTATACAAAATCCCTGCACCCAGATTATAGGGTACTTTCAACCTAGCTTCATCACACTATTCTAGGAGGTACATCTAAACGCAGGTCTCACTATGGCTTTGCAGCAAAAAATGCGTATCAAGTCATAAGAGCTAACAGATCTCCAGCTACTTCTTATGATTCACTAAGTGCAGAAGGATGGAAGCACTTTCACAGTTTATCAGGAAAGAAACAATTGGAAGAGATTAACCTCACACTGAATCAATGATGCCAGAAATTTGAGCAATGTACACAAGCAGCAAATCATCAGCAAGGACCAAGTAGTTTCAGTAGGATTTTGCTGTGGGACTGATCATAAGCAGAACAGGATAAGCTGTGTAAAGTAAATCACAAACTGAATTAGGTGTTGCAAAAGCACCCGAAGTCAATAAATTCAACTGAGAGATTGATTCTGAAACAGCTTCTGGTGCACTCTATGAGACGTTTCTTATTTTTAAAAGAGGGCAGGTGTCATTGTTCAGCTTTTCCCAGTATCAAATTGCCCAAACACAGCAGATAGAGTATGTACCTACCTAAACAAGGCAGCTCCAGTGATAGGCCAGGGATGCACACAGAGTGCATCCATCTTCTCATTCAAAGGAATACTTGGCACAAAGCGACAGCATGTACACAAGTACTCTCATGTTTCAAGTAAGCACCTGAATTTAGGAGTAAGACTCCCATTATACACATGGTTCCATGATAATTAGAAGTCAAGTCAGCTAATGTTTATCAGGAACACCTAAGCACTTCAAGACATGAGAGAAATAAAACCTTGAAACAAGGCACAATGCCTACCAGTCAGTGCTGAGGGAAAAACTAAAACTGTTTTTCACAAGCAGTCTGCAAAATGGCAAGACAGACTCATTAAGAAACTCTACGAACAGTTTAATTGTATTACTTCCTTTAATTCAACTTTCCTTATTCTTTGGATCATCTTGCCTTAGCACAGATTCTGCAGAAAACACCACTCTTGTTTAAGCTTGGTTGTATCTATAGAGCGCTTGGCCAAAAAGTAGCCAAACATTAACCTTACCGGTGTAGAGATTCTAGTCTTCACACCAAAAAAACAACTCCTTGCCAATGAAGAAAAAGACAAATTTAATGCTTGCTGAAATTCCTTATAACTATCTGGGCTCATCTGGGTAATTCTTCCAACAGTCAAATATCTCTTCTGAAGAGTTCCTCTTTAAGAGCAATACACATAGTTTAAACTCTCTAAGCCACTGATGATGATGGCTTATCAGCCACTTACTATCACATTTCCCAGAATTTGCCCTATATAGAAGAAAAAAATAAGTATGCTAGTGCACACTCTAAAGGGTGTAAAGAAAGTTTCTGGGGACACTACACTTATTGGGTGCCTGGTTTCCAACACATAAGGTAGAGTATTACCCAGAGCAGCCTAAGCAAATGAGACTTAGTAGATGACTTTCACCTTTTTTAACTGGGGGAGACTGAGATCATCCTCAAGAATTGCATAAGCACTTCCAAAAAGGCCATGTTCCCCAAGGAACAGAAATGGCAAGGACACCTTACTTCACGAGCCCTTCGACAGGTAGCAGAAGAACATTTTTCTGTGAAACTGAAATCCCAAGTAAATAAATCACCAGTAACAGACAACAAAACACTAAATCTCACAACACTGCTATACTACAGATCCAACAGAACAAGTACCAGTAAGGGCCCCTCCCTTAAAAAGCATGAGAAATGAAATGACACTTACATTTTATTACATGGTGGCAACCCAAAGCATTTTGCATTATAGGAACTAGAAAAGTACATAAAGAAGAAAAATAAAGGAGTTCTTTGATCACAAGGTTTTAGTTATTTTGTTTCTAGAGGCAGCACCATTGACCGCTGTGAATTGTTGACAATGCTTTTTGTGTCTGTGGACATATGGATCACGATTTTACACATACAAAACTGAATTACATAAAAGACAAGCTACTTAGCAACAAGTAGAGAAGAATATCCTTAAGTCAGTCACTTGGTATTTCAGGTCTCTGGAACAGTCAAATATTCTTTTATTTCTTGCCGAAGTATCAGTTTTCTGACCAAAAGGAAACCTCACATAGTTATGCACCACTTTAATAGCAGATTGTTACAAGACAGAAACATCATCACACAATAAAAAATTCTTCTGAGACACTACACCAAGGAACAAAAGTGACACAGCCTAATTTAAAATCTTTCTTCTCATAAACTGTTATCATCACAAATAATGGGGTGTCGAGGTGAAAGGCTGACAAACCTTAGAAATGTGGATGCAAGTCAGTCAATGACCATGTATCTGATACCAAAGCCTGGTCCCCTGAGGTCACCAGCTCAACCTTCCACTGGCTCAGTGGGGTGTGGACTACACCCATCAATTCGAGGCAGAAGACAATTGCAATTCTTTAGTTTGACCTCAAGTACAATAAGAGGCAAACCCACACACAGATCTAGCGAGGCCTGCATCAAACCCATATCCTTCCTTTCAGCTCTGTTCAAAAATGTAGTAGGAAATACTTTAGGTTCTGCCCAAAGGATGTCTAAGGAGGAAGTAAAACATTCACTCCACTGACATCCTAAAGAAAAAAGATGCTTGATTTTAAACATTAATATAACATAGTTAGTTCTGACAGCACAATCACCACCAATTCAATTCTCTGTGCAGCCCCAGTGCTTAAGGTATAGGTCATATATGGGTTTTCAAATGCCCTCTTAGATGGTCAGATTGAAACATGGTTCTACGTTAAGGCTTCTGCCTGAATACAGCACAGAAAAACTAAAATCCTTTCATCAACAGCATGTGTCACCTTTGTGCATTAGGTCCCAACCTTGCAAATAACCACCCACCTCACTTAACACACAGAAAACATGGATATGCAAATTTATACACACACAACTGGCTTTTGGAAAGTGTGTTTATATTGGTCCTAAATTCTAAAGGATGCTCCTGTGCATTCCTATAAGCAAATGGTGACTTTCTGCATTTATTCTCAGCATTACTGCTCTTCATGCCAACCCAGGATTTGTGATTGAGAATAATTTACAGCTGCAGCTTTCAGTAACATGAATTTTACTCCTCAAGTGGCTGTTTAACACTGAAATACAGGAAGACATAACACTGAAGTCTGTCAATAAATGTACAGTATTACCAAGGATTTATCACACCAGCAGAAAGCCTGAGAATGCACACAGAGCAGCAATTATCTTTCAAAATAACTATTTTGGTCAGTCTGGCCTAAATGTATTGGCATCAATACATCTTCCTTATCTTCTAAAGCAACAGGCAAAAATAAAAACCCCTCAGAACTTGTTAAGATTTAGCACTGAATAACATCTTTAATGGTTGAAATAAGAATACTGAGAATATATATTTCTTATGCTAGCAAAGAGCTGGATTTCAGCTTTTAAAATCTTTCAACTTTCCTAAATGAAAAAGCCTTTACCCAAGCCCCTTGAGATGACTTCATTAAAAACAAGCTGTTACAATGAAATGCTACTTTTGTTTGATTTAACCAGTGCTGGAAGATTCTGTGTTGCTTATTTTCACTCAAAATACTTTTAATTTCCACCATTCTCCTGCATTACAGAGTGGCAAGATACACATACAAATTCAATAGCATGAAATGGCCCAGATTAACTTGCTTGTTGAAAATATATTGCTACAGCACTGCAAAAGTTTCTTTAAAAGGAAATTCAGAAGACACATCAAAAAAAACAATCTTATTTTAGTACTTGCTGAGTTCATGATCTGCAAGAAAGCTCGTTTTACCACTTTTTTTGATCAATTTTACCGATAAACAAACCACAGTTGCCAGCAACATCTGAAACATGTTCTTCCCTCCCCCTTTGATTTCTGCAGCACCTTACTCTAAGCACCGCTTCTCACATGCTCCCCTCTTCTCTTCAAGTTCCTTACAACCCTCTGATGCAGCCACCAGTGAAACCACAAGGATGCTCAGGCATACAAAAAGAGCCCTCAGCAAAACAGGAGCAAGATTAATTTTTAAGTGCACTGTATCATTGACATGTACAAGAAACTCAATCCTGCAGTAAGCTTCCAGCCCTTGTTACAATTTTGGGCCAGAGAGTCAGGTTTTTCAAGTAACTGGTGAACTTGAATGAATTCCTGATCAGGCACTGGTTTTGGATGTACCCAACAGATAGTCTAAACTACTTACACAGTAGGCTTTCACTGAAGATTTTAATTATCATCTAACAAAGCACCAACTTCCAGGATACAGCTGGGTTTCCATGCTCCCACAGTAAATATTCCCTTAAAGCACCAGATGTGACCAAAATATTGGAGACTGCCACCACAAACAAACTAAAACAAGCCTTATGATACGTATGTGCAAGACTCAAACTGCACCTGACTGAGTTAGGACAGCTAGTATTTTCACATATATTAGCCTAAAACACTTTGGTCAAGGCAAGTTAGTCTTTTAAAAGCATCATTATAAAACCACAATCGAGAAGTCTACAGTGACTTCAAGGCATCCTTCCACAATGCCTTTCAACTGAGAAGCACTAACTAGATTTTCTGTCAGAGCTCATTTTGGTCCTTGCCTAAATAGATATTATCTTCTTTAACAGCAGCTGTCCCATGCATCCATGCAAACAGGTTAGCAACACAGATGCAGTTCATACAGTTTCAAGACAGCAGAACTCAGAATATATTAGAACATAGAACAGGTCTTTATTTTTTTTGTGGCAAGTAAGGAAAATTCTGATACTTACTGTAGCTATGAATCAGGAGCCTAAAGGCAGGACTTGGAAATTAAGTTCCTCATATAACCCTAACGATTTCATAAAGGATCACATACATCCCAAACTTCAAAGATAAACAATATAAAATATTAACATCCCTTTTGTTAGTTACGATAAATTTGTCTTTACACAAATAATAAGATTTCATATGCCCTCTTCTGCTGTTCTACAACACATTTTATGCATGTTTCTATAGGTCAGGAATTAAGTGTAAAGCCTCTCTGGCTCTTTAAGGGGAGGGTATCTGAAAGCCTAATCATAAAGCAAAGTTGGTCTGAGATGAACCTGTAATCTGCAGTGCTAACTATATTAAAGCTGGCTGATTAAATTAATAATATCAGAAATACTGACACTGACCAATTATTTCACTTAATGAGACCATCATGCACTTTGAATTCTGCTTTACTTTTAAGATGGTAATTTCACTTCTTGCTGCAACAGTAGCAAACCCCCTACAATGAAAATCTCAGCAATAGTGACCTCCTGCTCTCCCCAGTCTACTTTGCTTCTCAGACAAGCAAATCTATTGGTATGGGATAACTCTTTAATCATCTTTAAAGTCTCCAGCACATGTTCAAGCCTTTTTCTATGCCACAGCTACATTCCCAGCCTGTAGTGCTAAGGACTTTTAACAGTTCATAAGAAACCCTACTCAGCAATGACTGTCAAGAGGATTTCTCAGACTAAGTCATACTTACTGTGTTCAAAGTTTTAAGAGCTCACTCTTTGAATAAGAGAGAGAAAAGCTGAAGGTTTGGAATAATAAGTTTAGTCCTGAAGCAAATTCCACTAAATGGGTACATTACTGCTGATATCCCAGACCTGTGTGTCCTCCCCTCCCTGCCCTCAGACAATTCTGATCTCTGTTGATCAAAACTCTACTACTTCACCCCCTCATAAAAGGCTTTCTGAAAAGCAAAATGTAAATTAAGGTGTCAGATTATGCTTTAAATACCACTTTGATTTCATTTTTAACATTTAAAAATAGACCAACTGCCTTTTTTTAAACCTTCAAAGTAAGCTGATAAAGCTCTTCAAAAGAATTCACCCTTTAAACGCTTGAAATTCCTATTTGAAACTAACACGTTTATTTAGTTGGAAGTATTACAGTTATTTTAAAATGAGGAGATTCTTCACAAAAGGAGGAGAGTCTTTTAGAAGCTTGTTATAATAGTGAAAACATCCATGGTGCATATTAACATGCATATCCACATATGCATTTTACTTCACCAACAATTCTCTCTAAAAAGTACACTAACCATATTAATCAGGCCTGTCAGGACATGAAATTTTGTTAAAATGTAACAAGCCAAAGCAATAAACTGCTTTCATAGCAGGAATATACACTAATGTGTTAGAAATTATGCCATTGGAGGGGAAAAAAATTAAAAAGAGGGGAAAAGAAAGAAGAGATTAAATACTTTATTTTTCATAGGAAAAGTAACACAGTTTGAAGAGAAGTTTTCCTTTGAACTTGCCAGGAAAAACAAATGAAAACTATTAGCATATGGATTTGCAAAAAAGAGCAATGTTGGCATGGTGACCAGACTGGAGGCTCACAAAAACATCATCTTTACTTTCGTGCTGCTTTTTTAGGAGTTTTTCTTTTTTTTTTTTTTGCATCAAGCTTTGTTGCAGC
>NDXB01010886.1:16298-38590 GCA_002631895.1 Agapornis roseicollis | reverse complement strand
AAAAAAAAAAATATCCTTTTTTTAAAAAAAAAAAAAAAAAAAAAAAAAAAAAAAAAAAAAAAAAAAAAAAAAAAAAAAAAAAAAAAAAAAGGAATTTTCCCAGATATAAAAAGCTATGTGAGATCCTATTAACAAAAAATTCAAAGGTGTACACATTCCTCTGTTTAATTTGTACAACGTACTTCCATCTATCTTAATGAAGTCCAAAGTTCAGACTCAGAACTAAGAAGGCAATTGCTGTCATTTTGCAGTAAAAAGTGAATACTTAGCTTCATATAATAAGGTACAAGGTTTGCCTCAGGACAAGCTATACTTACTGTTCTAATGCTACCATTCTTAGAGCCTGAGGAGAAGAAATCCTTCATTTTTCTTTCATTACATCTGAAGCTTTTGAATCCAAGAGCAGCGAACTCTTCTTTTGGAGTTTGATGAGACAAATAAAATTCAACACCTAACAGAGGAAAATACTAGTACAGATATTAAGTGGTAACTTAGTGCATTGAGCTTTCCCTGGAGTCTTTGTAAGCAGTTGCAAATGCCAGGTACTCTATTTTATTCCTTCATTTGTGTTTGATTTCTGATAGAAATTAAATGCAGCTACTGTATTTATCTTTTTTAATGAATTATGTAAAAAATTCTTCAGATTTCATTTTAAGTAGCAATGGCCTTGGATTTTAAAACCAACAAAGCTTTTCCTTGCTTTGTATTAATGCTTGAACATCTTTAATGCTTTTCAAATCCTCCTTTTCACCCTGCTTTAAAAGATGTTCCTGACTGTGACATTGTCTTAATTCCTCCACAAATTTCCCTCGCTTATAATGGAAGCATGTTACTGAAGATATCTTAAAATTTCTTACACTTATCTGTGACATTAGAAAATAAACTTTAGTCCAAATTATAAAGGACATAAGATCCTGGAGTGCAACTCAGACATCACTCAGATGCTTCAGTTCAAGAAAAAAATTCCAGCCTTAGAAAATAACTCTGGTAACATCACAATTGGGCTTACCATTTCAAATGGTAAATGCTTATCCTAACTAAAACTTTCATGTGGCATCAAATAAGCCTTTAATTGTGAATTTGTTGTTCTTTTGAACAAGTGGTTCTCAGAAAAAATTGCCAACTACTCATGTTTTAAAAGCAGACAATGAAGATAATTTAGATACTCTGCAAAAAGCTGCAAACACACAAATATATATAATAGGTCGAAAGAAATATTTCCTTTATCTAAATCTCACATTCCAGCTTTTTCTCTGGGTATTTTAATATCTTCCAACACTTAAAAAATATAATTCTCTGGCTGTTTCTTCCCCTTATTTGCATTTTTGCTCACCGGTCTACTTGCTGTATTAGTTCATATTTTTCCCTACCTAAGTAAATTAGTATCTGCCTGAATTTCCTCTTTTTGACTGTTCCATTTATTTTTTGCTATTCCTTCAGTCTGAACAGTTTGATATTTCACTATATCAAATCTTCATTATTCTGAATGCCATTATTTAGGTCATCTAAAGAGAATAAATCCATAAAATTTGCTACTGTATAGACTGCTGGACTATATTATTATCACTTTATATTATTCCCTGTCTAGAACAATAATGTCCTTGTAAAAACGAGCTAAGCATACTGTTCTAGTGTTAAACATAACCAATCCCTTCTATATAAGTAATGATACTTTTAATTTATGTTATGTACTTTTTGCTTATTCATTCTATGATCTAGTTTCCATTTTCAACTACAGCTACAAACGGGATTAATGATTTCAATTTTTTTTTGCAACAAAACAAAAAGGAAGCCTACAAAGAGTGGAAGCATGGACAGGTTGCCTGAAGGGAATACAGACTAGTTCTCCAAACAGCTAGGAATCAGGTCAGAAAAGCTAAAGCCCTGATAGTATTAAATCTGTCCAGGGATGTTAAGGACAACAACAGAAACTTCTATAGGTATGTCAGTGATGAAAGGAAGACTGGAAAATGTGGGCCAGGGTAATGGGAGAACTTGTTACCTGAGACAGGAAGAAGACGGAAATACTCAACAGCTTTTTTGCCTTGATCTTCACTGAGAGGCATGGATTTGATGGTTGGACTGATGGTTGAATACATTAATTGGCTAGATGACCACACTCGAAGAGTTACAGTCAATGGCTTGATGTCCAAGTGGATATCAGTGACAAGTGGTGTTCCTCAGGAGTCAGTATTGGGACTGACACTGTTCAACATCTTTGTCAAGTAACATGGTAGGTGGGATTGAGTACACCCTTAGGAAGTTTGCTAAAGACACCAAACTGTGTGGCGTCTCAACACACTGGAGGGAAGGGATGCCATCCAGAGGGACCTTGACAAGCTTGAGAGGTGGGCTAGTGCAAACCTCATGCAGCTCAGCAAAGCCAAGTGCAAGGTGCTGCATGTGGGTAAGGGCAATCCCAAGCACAACTAGAAGCTATATGGACATAGTATTGAAAGCAGCTGTGAGGAGAAGTATTTGGGGGTGTTGATTGAGAAGCTCCATATGACCCAGAAAGTGAACTGTGTCCTGGGCTGAATGAAAACAGTGTGACCAGCAGCTTAAGGGAGATGCCCCTTTACTCCACTGTCATGAGACCCTACCTGCAGTACTGCGTTAATTTCTGGAGGTGACAATATGAGAAAGACGTGGACTAGCTAAAATGAGTCCAGAGGGCCAGGAAGATGATCAGAGGGCAGAAGCACCTCTCCTATGAAGACAAGCTGAGAGAGCTGAGCTTGTTCAGCCTGGAGAAAAAAAGGCTCAGAGGAGACTTATAGCAGCCTTCCTGTACCTTAAAGGAGGCCTACAAGAAACCTGGAAAGGGATGTTTTATAAGTGCACGTAGTGATAAGGCAAGGGGTAACTGCTTTATATTGAAAGAGGGTAAATTTAGATTAAGTAATAGGATGAAGTTCTGTGAGGATGGTGAGACACTGGAACAGGTTGCCCAGAGAAGTTGTGGTTGCTCCATCCCTGGAAGTGCTCAAGGTCAGGTTGGATAGGGCTTTGAGCAACCTGATCTAGTGGAAGGTGTTCCTCTCCCTGGCAGGAGAACTAGATGACCCTTAAAGGCCCGTTCCAATCCAAACTTTTCATGATTCTATGAATTATTTGGGGGGAGTGGTATGATGCATGACTGGTTTATGTAATGTACACTATATTTTTGAATATTTCTTGTCCATTCACCCAATTGGTCTGTATTCTGCAGCATTTATTGGCATAGTTTTTTCAAAGTCCCAAGTTCTGATTATTGTTATTGTCATGAGTCTTATTCTTCCTGTCATTATGCTCATTATTATACATAAACATATGCTTGGTGTCATTCTACAACCTTTTGCTTTGTACCTTTCAAAATTAAATAATCTATCTAGATAAATGAGTGAATCTGAAATCTTATGTTTTTCAAAAACAGGACTGAGCTTCTGAATAACAAGTCAGTCTCTGACAAAAATAACTTTGTTAAATAAACTTGGAAAGAGAAAAAAGCGGAAGCAAGCTCGCATGCATGTTTGCACACAGCCATGCAGGCATGCAGTGAAAAAAACCCCCACAAAAACAAAACAAAAAACAAGCCCCAAGAAATTAAGTCTTCCATGTAGTAAATATGCTTCTGTATAATAAATCACACTTTCTTTGACCAGAGTGTATCTCCTTTCTCATTTTTGTTTCATCATTTCACTAACCCATATTTGCTAAGTTTCCAACTGATTATTATTTTCAAGGGATGGAAGAAACAATGAAGACAGGCAGGGAAAAAGGGAAAAGTGATATTTGGCCTACTTAACTCAATTTCCTCTCAAACACCTAGGAATGATTTTGAGAATCAGAGATCCTGATATTGTGTAGATCACTGTGTGAGCAATTTTTCAGTCTCCATTTCTCACCAAGGCAAAAGCCCCTTCAAAAGTTTGCAGTAAATAAACTTCTACCCAGTTTTGTACAGCCAAACAGTTGTTCATTAAGGACATGGGTTTTTTTACTTTCAAGTGCTTTTTTTTCCCAGCCATTGCTTTAAAAGTCATTATTTCATAGAGTTGTAGAATCATAGAATCACAGAATAGCAGGTTGGAAGGGGCCTTAAGGATCATGTGGTTCAATCGTGGCAAAAGCATGGCCTAGACTAGATGGCCCAGCAACCTGTTCAGCCCAATCTTAAATGTATCCAGTGCTGGGGAATACCCTACTTCCCCGCAGAGATTATTCAGTTGGCAGATTGTTTTCACTGTGAGAAATTTCCCTCTTGTGTCCAACTGGCATCTGCCTGGGACTAATTTGCACCTGTTAGCCATTGTCTTTTCCTTGTGTCTCCTAGTAAAAAGGGACCCTCCATCCAGCTTGTAGCCATCATTTATATACTGGAACATGGTGATAAATTCTCCCCTGAGCCTTCTTTACTCTAGGCTGAGCAAACCCGGCTTTCTCAGTCTTTCCTCATATGGCAGGCTTCCCAGACCTGTGATCATCTTTGTGGCAATTCTCTGGACACTCTCCATCCTGTCCACATTTTTTTTTTGTAGAGCAGGGACCAAAACTGTACTATCCTAGGTGTGGCCTGACAAGCATTGAGTTGAGTGGGATGATGTTTTTATCTCTGCTGGTGATGCCCTTGCTAATGTAACCCAACATCCTGTTGGCTTTCTTTGCTGCAGCTGCACACTATTCACTCACATTGAGCTTGTTGTCCACAAGGACCCTCAAATCCCCTTCCACAGAGCTGCTCCCCAGACAAGTAGATCCCAGGCTTGCATTTGCCTTTGTTCAACTTTCTAAGGTTCTTGTTAGCCCACTATTCCAGCCTATCCAGGTATCCTGAAGAGTGGCTCTCCCCTCCAAAGTGTCGATTTCCCCACTCAGTTTGTATTGTAGGCAAACTTCATACAAGTACACTTGATCTCATCATTCAGATAACATATGAAGATAATGTTGGACATAATATCAGTTCTCAGGGGACTGGTAACAGGTAGTCAGTTTGAAAAGGAGCTACTTGCCACTTCCGTGGGATTACTGCAACAAGTATCCTTTCGTATTAAAATTCTAATCTTCTTGCTAGCTTTGCATAGCTGTGAAAACATTTGCCAATTTGCTTCCTCTAACAGCCTGCGGCTCTCTAGCACTATCCAGAAATTACCTGATTTCTTTTCAGTGTCCTCAGCTTCTCTCTAAAACATCTATGCTGTGTCAGCCAAGATATTTTTAATATTTGTCCTTCATCCTCAATATAATTCTTAAAAATCTTCTCATACATTCTTCCTGCTTTGTGTTACCACTCATTTCCGTGAAACTTCTACTTGTTTTTTAAACACCCAGCCCATTTAAAAATCACCTCTGTTTCTGTCATTCTAATGATGACATACACTGCTTGGTATCAGTTCACCAGTTTTAGTTTGCAGGTTTGCAGACTTTTTTTTCTCTCTTTTTTTTTTTTTTTCCCCACACAGATATTTAACCATTTCCTGTATCACCCAACTTTACCTTACTTCTTTCACCTTTGGTTACAGTAGTCTATAAAAAAAGGACCTTTATAAAGAGTTATTTAACATTAAAGCATAAATGAATCAAGCACTGTTCTTGCAATTAATCTCATCAGTGTTACAAACACTTTTTTTCTTAGAAAATACATGTTAAGCATGTTTTGTGAGACACTGTGAAAAGACACACTTTCTGCACGGGTGTAACAACACTCCTAGATGAGAGTATAGTCATCCTAATTTGGAAATCACAGATTGTGATATAGTAAGGTGACATTTCTTCTGAAGAAAGGAAACCAAAGTTAAATCAGGAAAAGTGGGGGGGAAAAGGTCAGGAGTAAAGAAATATAAGTTTGTCATGATATATCTCCAGAATTGTAGATTTTATCAGATTTTGAGATGTTCATGCAGAGCAACAGCAAAATGCATAAGCATGTACTACCTTATGTGCAGACTGGCCATCTGTGTTAGCTTCTACTGACATGATTTACAAGAACGGTTTCATATATCATATAAAAGATGTATCTCAAACTTGTAAATAACTTTTATTTGAAATCTCACTCCATAATAATGGCATAATGGTTACCTATGTAATGCATATTTTTTATCAATTTCAGGAAGGGGAGAGTGTGCCTGTATATACATATATATATATATATGAATGTGTATGTATATGAATGAGTGACAGAGTCAGAAAAAAAATAGGAAATAAGAAATTTTTTTTTTTTTAATTAGAGAGAAAAGCCTTCAATTCACCTTTTATGTACAAACCTTTTTCTGTGGCTTTGGTTTCTCTAAGCTATCACAATAGACTGCAATGGCCTGAGGATCTGATTTAAAGTTAACTGCAAAAGCATTTTTAATTTGCTGCTTTCTGCCCTATGAACATTACAGCACTTGAAACCTGAAAATAATTAAAGGGGGCCTCAGAGGAACAGATAAGATTCTGTACCTCCTAGACTTCCATTTAATGATTTAGAGATCAGGATTTCTGCTCAATGTCTATCTAATTTGCATCTTTGATCTGTAGAAAAGGAAGATAATATAAAAAGAATTAGCTATGTTTTCTACAGTATCAAAACCCCCATAGTTTAACCCATATACATCAACAGCTTGCATTAAAAGAAATAGTTCATCTATGTATACTCAGGACAGCTCTACCAAATTAAGGTCTCTGCAATGCAGTAGTGCAGCCCATTGTTAATTAATTGCTCAAATGGAGCAATTAGTGAATGTAATCAGATTAGTTTTATAAAACTTTGCTGAAAGATGAGGCATTCCAAGGCTGAATAAGACATCTTTATACATACATTTTAAAATGTCATTTTTGCCATTCCAAATTAAATGGTCTTTATTTTGTGTCATAAAAAGAAGGTTTTAAACTGAAAAAGTTTACTTGATCATGGAAAAATATGTATTGATACGCTAGCTCTGTCAATAAACTTCAGCATTTCTCTTGTTTCTGTAGAAAAGTACATTTCTAATGTAGTCACACTATGAACCTGAACTGAGAATGTTTAAAAAGGGGTAAATTAACCACCTCTTCCATACATTTATGATTTACTATAAATCAATTCTAAATGTCACTGAATATTTTCAATGTAACTCTTTTCCATTGAAGTGCTCCCCTATATATTTTGTCTCATAATCTTGCAAATTAATTGAAGATTTAAATGCTGTATTGAAGCTCCCCTATGAGCGCTAAACCATTAAATATGGTTTTCTTAAACCTGATTGTTACATCTATGAGACATGAACTAAAAATACTGATTGCTGAAGTGTGCTCACTTCAGTGTTTCTTTGCATTTTTGCATTGAATATTGGGATGCAGGAGAGTATGCCTCTATTTTAGGAATTTATTTCATTGAAATTTGTCACTTTAGACCTTTCTTGAATGATGGATCTTCTACAGGGTAGGCACTATCAAAATCTGTAGCCATGGGTGAATACACTTTACCAATACATTTCCTGCATTCTTTGTGCTAATGTAATGAGCTACATTACAGCTGAAATTCAAGATGTAGAAGTTGTTTCTCATTACCATAAATCATATCTGTATTGAAAAAGTAAACCTTTTCTAAAGAGAAATATGTTTCTGTAAACCAGAGTTTGAAATTTTGTTTAACTACAGAGTTTAGAAGTTAGAAATATACAACAAAAGCAGTATCTGGGCTGCCTTTGTTGAGTTTCAGAATAAACAAGCACTGTAACAATTTCAAGGTGTAAAGTACCAAACAAAAGTTTTGTTTCGATCTTTCAATTTCTAACTTGCAGGTACAAACAGGGTTTCTTTTTCCTAAACTCTCTTTATTTTATGTTGTTGATTTTATATTATAACATCAAAACCTGAATATAAGAGTGAGCTGATCCCAGGAATGCATCTGTGAACCTTTATCATCTGTTTTCTCATTTTCCCACACTTCTTCTTCTATAAAGCTGACTGAACCTAAAATATACCTTAACTAAATTTTAGTTATTTCCATCATAATTATCTACAAAGATTAATAAACAGACTCTATCTCAGACTGAGTGGGCATTAGTTATATAGAAAATACAAACTTATTGCAAAGCTACTGTACATTTTTACGAGTTCATTTCCATAGTTAGGAAAATGTGAGAGTGTGTCCACTTGGAGACTTGCAAGTACTGCCTCCCTTTTGCAGATATTGTAGATAGATGATAAATTATCCCAAAGGTACATACCCAGGAAAATAAAATCTTCTACCTGTCTAGCCAGCTTCCTAAGCCAGTGCTGATCCCAGCAGCAGATGTATGGGAACCGATTAGCTGCAGTTTAGGGACTAATTAAGATGTAAAAGGAACTTCAGCAATACTTTAGATTTAAAGACAGGAAAAGATTAATGGCAGCTGAATAGCTTGTCAGACAACTCTTAAATGCTTATTTGCATCTTAATCATCACTAATTAAGGAATGGAAGATTCATGAATGTGTTGAAAGTACTAGAAACCTGAAATTGCTTTTAGAATATTATTTTTATCTTTATGCATTTCATGTAAAACAGGGTACCTGTGCTACTCCATTCCTCTGAAGGTCATTGTGACACAAGATATTGAATTACAAGTGCTTGAGTTTGGAATCTTAATTTCCTAATTAGACATCTAAATATGTGGCTCTATTTTGAAATAGTTCAAAGCCCTGCAGTTCCAATTTAAATCTCATACATGCATTGTTTATTTATAGAAAGACTAGGGGTCCTTTCGCACCACTGCATCAGAAGAAAATTATTTCAGGAGGGCCAGTGATCATCCTTGATTTTGAATGAACAGTAGCTAGGGATAAAATTTACTTTGTGCTACTAATAAACCCAATAGTTTGTCTGCATGCTGTGTGAAAAAACTTGCTTCCTTGAAGGTACAATAAACTTACCATTTTTCAGCCAGTGAGAGAGCAGTTCAAGGAGCTAAAGAATGGATAAACATGACTGAACTGATGAACTGGCAAGCCATGGTGTGTTCAAATAACTGATTTAAGATGCTTTCATTCTAAATTCCTTTCCAGGTTCACAAAGAGTGCACACATATTTGTCATTGTGACAAAGCCCTTGTTGTGCAATATGCATTTTAAACTGTGCTTAGTGAACATAAAATCTTAGTAAGAATTGCCTCAGCCCAATCTGCTCTTGTTTCTTGTATAACTACTAGGAATCCAAAGGCATTTATGTTCACATGCCTGACATTCCTTCTCAGGAAATAAAGATTCTTTGGATAGTAGTGTATCACAGTGAATGAAATTAGTGTATCGTTCATCTAGTTTTCTGCATACACACACACATATATGCCATCAAAACATATTATTTTTTTCTCTAAAACCAAGTTCTGATGAATTTGGACATACAATTGAATGTTCCAGAAAAGAACAGAAATGAAAAAAGAAATAATTCTTTTATTACCTTTGAGGTTCCTATTAAATATCAAAGGAAATATAAATATTAACAGAGCATAAGGTTTTCTTTTCAAAGAGCATAGCTGTACTTGTTTAAAAAAAATAGAAAGTGGCAGAGGTATTCATGCTCTAATGAACAGGCCAGCCTCACTGCACTCCATCTACTTTTGAAAAATGTGTGTATAATTTTCTTGTGAAACTAGTAAAATTGATGTGAGCTCTCTCATGATGATCTTAAGGTCTTTTCCAACCCTCACTATTCTATGATTCTATGATTCTATACCCTAGGCGCATCTTTACAAAGAAAATCTGAAAAGTTTCAGAATGCCTGATCAATTACTCTAAGAGAGCACAGCAAAGTAAAACTTTTAAATTAACATGTACTTTGTAAAGCAGTTGTGCCCCCTCTTTCACAATGTTTGCTTTGGTTGTTAAATAGAATTTTTGAGCCAGTGATATGACTAGCATTTACTTCAGAATTGTATCGTGTCTTAAAATTTCAACTTATTAGAATTGATTTGGCTTCCATTTATTTAATTGAGAATAGGAATTCTGCCAGCAAAATGAAACTTTTTTGACTGTTTGAATAAGGAATTTGTGTACAGTCATCTACATTTTATTTGTACTGTGGTAGAACTGAGACTGAATTATTCTTTTTCTCCTCTAAATCAATTCCATTATGATTCAGGGCCAAAAGACAATGCAGTCCCCCAAGTCCTGTGGAACTCACATTATATATATGTATCTAAAATCTGAAAGTGGGTATTTATATACATATATTTCAAGATCTCAGGAGAAAAAAGGTTTGATTGTCAATGTAACAAGAAAAAGCTTCAATCTTGACAATAGTAAGCAGCTCTAAATACAGAATGGCTGCCTTTAGCAACTGGAATTTAATAAAGTAAAGCTTGTCAAATGTTCTGCCTTAACTAACCATGTGGGTCCTCCATGGAGATCCAGTGTAGCAACTGTTCCCATTTAGCTTATTGCTTTCCCCTGGAGAAGGCAGAAACCAGTTTTTCAGTCAGAAAATGAAGATTCATCAGACAAATGCTGCTCACGCTCTGCCTACCACAGAGCAAATGAGACATCCTGCCAGCTGACAGTATCCTACTATCCCATGGCCACCCATCGCTTGCATTGGGCAAGAGCAGCTGCCACGCACCCCAGCCAAACTTAACCAAGAGAAGCAGCAGCTAAGTGTTTCGGACTGGTATGAGGCAGAAATAGCAGAGTGAGTTTTGTGGCTTCTATTGGGGTGCTGGGGACCTCAATTCTGGATGTAGTTCAAGTGCTGCTGATAATGCTGTTGGTATGCTTTTGTGAAATATCAACAAACTTGACTCACTGTTTTGCTAACCCAGACATTACTTCAGGTAGAGACATATAGCACAATCAAGCCTTTGTCAATCAAGATAATAATCACTCAAAATTATCCATAGATTTTGTGGACTTACTTAATCAAAAGTTTGGGGGATTTTTAATTATTTTCTCCCAATCCTTAGGTCAAAATGAATTGTCCAAGAATAGAAAAGACAGAAGGGTGTGGTAAAAACCCAAAGTTGGATTTTAATTTAATCATCAGAAACCAAGAGCTGGTAATTCTTTTCTTCCAATCTTAAGTGCTTATTTTTGGAGGGTAGAATGACTTCAGCTTTAGAAAGCTAAAGCTGAATGATGTGAATCCCACTCCAAAAAAGAACAAGGTATAGGTCCCAAATTAAAGCTTGATCTATTCTCAGATATATCAGAGCGATACAGTGCAGTGAGATCACTGAGAAAAAGTGAGAAACAGTGAGAAATTAATTCTTTCAATGATACTAGAAGCTTCATTATTATATAGGCTAACACTAGTTTAATCCATTCCCTCTTTTACAACTCCTGCTCCCCACCAAATAAAACCCCACCAACTTGTAAGGTCACCATGGCAGTGGCTAGTTTAAAACCTGCATGAATTTGAAGAGTGTAACTCTCTGGCCATCACTGCTGTAATTTGGAAAGTCTGGAATTGTTATCCATTCAGCATGCAGAATAATGAAGGGCAGAAGACAGATGAAAACTCATATCATCCTTCCTGTCCTCACATTCTCCCTGGGAATCCATTCAGTAGACAAGAAAAGCAAGGAAGTTCTTATATGCGGCTTAGAAAAGCAGTCCTGGTTGGAGGCAGACCAACAGTCAGCAGGAGAATGGAATGAGAACAGCAAGTATGGAAGTTAAAAAGGAAACAGTAAATAAGAGAAAAAGTAAATAAGATGTAAATAAAGAAAAGAAAAAGTAAATAAGATGTATAGAGACCTGAAATGGAAAGAATATTAGTTTCAATTCAATCAAAGGACATACAGTTGTGATTCACAGACCTCTGCACTCAAACCGTAAATATAAGCAATCTGTTTTGAAGGAAAGATAAGTGAGTTTGAAAACTACTGCTGAAAATATGAGCACCTACTGAATTTGAAAAGTATGGCTGAAAATATGAACACCAACTACATCTTACTAATGAGGAAGGGCAAGGCAAGAAAAGGAAATGAAACGATAAAGTCTAATGTCAACATAATATGTGGAAAATCAAATAAGACTTTTTACAGAAATTACACTCCTCAAATAAGGACTATGTAGTCTGCAGAAGAAAAGCAAGCCCTTTTACTTAAAAATATGTTACGAAAA
This sequence comes from Agapornis roseicollis, assembly GCA_002631895.1. NCBI lineage: Eukaryota > Metazoa > Chordata > Aves > Psittaciformes > Psittacidae > Agapornis > Agapornis roseicollis. Next base: position 26,549 of record NDXB01010886.1, on the reverse strand, counting down.
ACTCCAAATCACTACTGAAGCATCTTTCAAGACTGCTGATGTATTTATAATGACAGTTTTCTTCAAAGGAATTATGGAAATGTCTCCTTTAAAAATAACGCAAAACAGAAAGGAATTATGTAAATAGCAAGCTATACAGTGCATATATATAAAAAAACAGAGTTAATACATGTTAATGATTAAAAAACATTTAATGATGTGTGTATCACTGATTTAAATGGGAATGTGGGACAGCTCAAGTGAGCCATGTAAACAAAGATATTTTGAGGACACAAATAATGAAGAAGAATCAAGAGAAGATAATTACACTGACTTCAAGTGTGCTATTAAATACAAAATAATGATGATGAAATTGGTTTCTCAAGCAACAGATGGAACAACAGCTATGTTTGGATCCAAAGTTTCATGGCTCACCATCATCAAAAAGCACCCACAGAAGAAGTGATAGACTCACTCACAGGAAAAGTGATAGGCTTGACACGTGGTAAGGGAGTAGTAATTGAAAGAAAGTTAACTCCATTCAGGTCGAAGGCCTTTAATATTATAGGCCATGCAATTTCTGCAATATGATACAGCCAGTCTTCAAAAACAGAATATTGCAAAATAATGTGAACTGTCTAAGGGAAATTAATGTTCTAAGAAAATATATTGATTGTTTTCCAGGGGTTGAGATAACTGTATGATCAATAATCAAAAATGTTGGTGAACGTTTCATGCTGCACTTTGCCAAGCATACGGTTGTCTGAGTTCAGTCAAGAGCTAAAGGAAAAAGAAAATTTTATTACACACATGGCAATCTGAAACCGCTTTCAAGGCACTTAAAGGAAGGCTTGATGGAAAGTAAGGTTTGAAGGAAAAAATATATGCCAGAAAAACTCAGTATTCTGGCATTAAGATGCATCTATTTAGAGTATTAAAACAATTTTGGAAAAGTAAGAAAAATATCGTAAAAATGGACGTCTTAAAGAGAGGACTGCAAAGTTGAAAACTAAGTAGTTATATACGTTCAAGAATATTTAGAGTGACTGGTGAAATTTGTATCATCTTTTTAATGGCAGTAATAGTCTGGGTGCTTGACTGCAGCAGTGAATTATCTAGTTACATTTGGATGCAGGTGCATTAAAAAAGAGTCTCACGAAGTAAATGGGTGTCTTCTTGGAAGGCTGGAGTAAGAAGGATAAAATATGGGAGTGAGGTGAAACCTGCAGACTGCTTTCAACTATCCCAGTTTTCTGTTTCCATCTGGGATAGAGTTAATCTTCTTCCTAGTGGCTGATGCAGTGCTGTGGTTTGGATTTAGTCTAAGAACAATGCTGGTAACTCATTGATGTTTTAGTTGTTGTTAAGTAGCACTTCCCTGATCAAGAACTTTTCAGTCTCTCATGCTCTGCCAGTGAGGAGGGGCATAAGAAGCCTGGAAGAAGCAGAGACAGGACACCTGACCCAAACTAGACAAAGGGGTATTCCATACCACAGTACAACATGCCCAGTATACAAACTTGGGGGAGTTACCCAGAAAGGACCAATCACTGCTTGACTTGGGCTGGGTTTCAGTCTGCAGGTGGTGGGCGATTCTATTGTGCATCACTGCTGTTTATTGGTGGTTTTTATTTCCCTTTTTAGTTTTACATTCTCTCCATTTGTTATTCCCTTATTAGCAGTAGTAATATATTGTACCTTAGTTATTAAACTGTTCTTATATCAACCTGCAGGTTTTACCTGCTTCCAATTCTCCTCCTCATTCCACCTGAGGAAGAGGGAAAAGGGCTGTGAGTGAGCAGCTGAATGGTACAGTCACCAGCTGGGTTTAAGCCATGACACTCAGTTGTCTCCTCAGATCTACTAACCATATTATTTACAAATAAAACTTTTCAATTTAGATATTAGGCAAATCTAAATGACATGCAAAAGAGAGTGTGTTATGACTCGTTATTTCAACAAACTTTAAACAGCAGCAACAGAAAACATGCTATTAAATATCCATTGGACATGGGCACTTCTAAGTTTCAGCTGGGCAGGGTGCTGGTTCTTCTACTTGGTCATGCTTTGCCAAGAAATGTTGGATCAGATGATTCTATGATTCTATGATCCCACTATTCTATTAGTTTTCTATGCCAATACATCTGAATACTTATCCAACTTCTTAGGCTGCTGAATACAACTTAAATTTTCTGACAGTCGATACATGATTATTAGCAAAATAATGATAGTTAAACGAGACAGTTAGGAGTCAAAACATCTGTTTGTATTCCCAGATGTTTTCTTTATTTAGAACAATTGTTAAACCTTTTTCTTTTTTTTAACCTATGCTAAAACTTAGATGCTCTTCACCTACCACTTTCCCTGCGCCTATGTGTTTAAATAAATAAAGAGGCCCAGATCGTCTTGGGAATCTCTTTCTCCACTCAGTTAAAAGAAGTGGGATTGCTCACCTATGGAAAACAGACCTTTACCTCAAGGCTTCTTTTTAAAATATCTTTAAAAGGCCTTAAGGAATCTGTATTTATAGTATCTTATCGTTAGCATCCAGAACTATCTGTGAATTCATCTGTTGCGTCTGACTCCCATATATTGCACTAATTTTGGGGGAGTAGGAACCCTACAAAAATTAAGACAAAATATGCCTAAGGATATTTATTTAAGCTGAATTCCTTCCTCTTTTTTCTTTCTAGCTGCTGCCAAAGGTTCTTTCAGTTTTGCTCAGTAATATTAAATTAACAACAAAGTATTAAAATAGTGCTAAAAATGCCCTGAAAGTATGTATCCCAGCCAAAACTTGTACATCTGCATGAATGGCAAAATAATTATTCATAATTAGTGAGTCATGTTATCATATTACACTGAGCACCAAGAGGAGCAATGACTATTTATTATAATTATAACTGTTAGTTTAAAAACACCTCTGCTCTTGTGAGACCTCACTTGGAGTATTGTGTGCAGTTCTGGTGTCCTCAACATAAAAAGGATATGGAGCTATTGGAACAAGTGCAGAGGAGGGCCACAAGGATGATGAATGGACTGGAGCACCTCCCATACAAAGACAGGCTGAGAAAGCTGAGACTGTTTAGCCAGAAGAAGAAGAGGCTGTGTGGAGACCTCCTAGCAGCCTTCCAGTATCTGAAGGGGGCCTATAGGGATGCTGGGGAGGGGCTCTTCATTAGGGACTGTAGTGACAGGACAAGGGGTAAACTTAAACAGGGGAGATTTAGATTGGATCTAAAGAAGAAATTCTTTCCTGTTAGGGTGATGAGGCACTGGAATGGGTTGCCCAAGGAAGTTGTGAGTGCTCCATCCCTGGCAGTGTTCAAGGCCAGGTTGGAAGAAGCCTTGCATGGCATGGTTTAGTGTGGGGTGTCCCTGCTTATGGCCAGAGGGGTTTGGAACTTGATGATCTTAAGGTCCTTTCCAACCCTAACTATTCTATGATTCTATGGTGCTTTTACAAAATTGGTGAAGGTAAACTCCATGCCTCTGAGAGTAGCTGACAATGGAACCAGCAGAACAAAAAAAAACCAAACAAACAAACCCAAACAAAAGGGATCAAAGAATAACAAATTACAGAAAAAGTGCTAGAAACACATAGTGAATATTGTCTTGATTTTAGAATGATCTGTCAAGGTAACTTGATTTAAAAACACTTAGCTTTTTCTCTGTCTCTTTGCCTAGCTAATTTGCAGTAAAGTCTGTACTTTTAAATGAAATAAGACTGGCCTCAATTTTTGGCTGTGAGAGCAAGAAGCATGTCAGAGCTCACTGGCATGTAACTGGAGTCTCTCACTGTCCAGATCCGAAAGGCTATATCCAGCTGACCATTGCGAATTGTCCGTGGTCCACATTAGCCTTTAAAAAGGGCCATCCAGATCAACTTCTTGGTAGTTGGTCCAGTATATACTAAGGATAGTGCTTAGGAACTGTGTAGACATTTCCTCTATGTAGTAGCCCTCATCTTGTTTACTTTAGTACTGAAGATATAAATTGAGAGATCAGACAACTAATCTGAAGCTACAGGCAGTACTGACTATGAACAGATGTACATATAAAATATATGACTATGTTTTGGTTATCCAGGCATTCAGATCAGATGATATATGCAATCAGCTTTCCAGCTAACATGCCTGTGTTTCTTTTCTGAGAAATCAGGATGTGAGCATAGCAGAAGCTGCTTGCATAGGCCTTATTCAGACATGGAAGTAAGATGCTGCCAGACTCTACATCTAGAAGCTTTTCAAATGCTACAATTCAGGCATAATCTTACTATACATATCCTCATGTCTTAAATCCAAAATACTTTCTACCTCTGAAGTTAATCTAATAATGATGATAATGTTAATCATGTTAATGATTAACATTATCATCATTATTAATAATTGTTAATAATAACAATGTGCTCTGCTTATTGGAGCAGATTACCTACTTTTAACATGATGGTCTATTTGAAATTGACAAATATGTAGTTTAAGCAACCTGTGTTTGCAGACAGCTCTTTTCTTCTTCATATTAAGATGTGCTTGTATGCTGAAACAGTATATAAACAGATATGTATACAAAAGCATGTGTATGTTTGTGTGTGTGCTTTTATATATAATTATTTTGTAGTAAAGAATACGGCATGTACATCTATGTAAACCAACCTGTCCATAAACACATTCATGTATCTATATATACATACATATAATTGTATACACATATATATGGATATGCATGTATGTGTATGTATTCTTTTTTTAATTATGAAAGACTTTTCCTTTCCTATCTGCAAGTCTTCCTCCTTTCCCCATGTATATTGCATGCAAAATACACTGTACACCTGTCAAAGGAGACCCACTATTTTCTCTCAGCACAAACAATGATGCAGCAGTTTTGGACATTACCACAGAGGCTGAGTTTATTTTAAAGCTGAATGGCTTTGTCCCTAGTGCAGTATTCTAGTAGCATAACTTAATCCAGCAAAGCTTCTTGTGAAATCTTAGTGGTAGCAATAATATTTGCCTACTTGAGAGATGCTGTTTGGCTACTTTACTTACATAGAGCCACACTTAGTATGAGTAGAAGCCTTATAGATTTCCATGAAGTAATCAACATGTTCAGTGAATATGAACTGTAAAAATGGAAGTCTAAGGCTCAGGAACACTGAAAGTGATTTCACTAGAAGCTGACAAGGCATTTGAAGGAGATTCCCTTTCAAAGACCTGTAAATCTGCCTGTTTGGAAGATAATTACTATTATCTTCCAAATTCAGGATCAGTTTCTATCTAACTGTCCATTTATGCTATTTTGCTAACATACTGTATTTCTATGTTCCCTGGTGATGCAAAAACTGTACTTTGCTTGGTATTAGATATGAAGTAAACTAAGTAATAATCAAGTTCTTCAATCTCTCATTTTTATTGTTTATAGCTGTGGGCTGAAGTCTCACTTTCCCTACATTGTGCTTCTGAGATTTGACTTGAGGCAGTTCGACAGACACTACTGAGGAATCTAAGGAAGGAAAATACATTTCTTGACATGGAGGCTCTGCAGCATCCAGCACAATCCTGTCTCTCCTAGAATATCCTTGGTAGCTGCTATGATTTGCTTGCCAGAAATTGGTGACCTGTTGTTTGCCATTGAACTTAGACAACTCACTTTTCAAGATTCTCTTCAAAAGTTCCTCAACCTCCCAGTCTCCCGATGCATTACCTGCATCTCAAGCATGTTCATTAGGACTGCTTGTAACAGCTGTTCATCCATATCATGCTGCTCCATACATCAAGATCCCAGGATCTAAAAGGTATTCATGTGTATGCTATTTGTACACACAAAGTTGTCAAATTTTCTGGGACACTGCTTTCTAGAGTTTAATACTAATTATTACATAGGAGGTCTCTAAACTATACCTAAGTATGGATTATCATACCATGGTAACTGTACATGGTAACCATAGTATGCTCTGAGTATCTTAATATGAAGCAGCTAATAGCTATGCAGACTGCACAGCAGTTGTCAAGGTCCCTCAAAAAAGCCTGAAGCTGATGCTTGCAGTCTCTGCTATCATTAGGACCAGTAAAGCTTTAGCATAAGGAAGAAATGAATAGTCTGGGACATCTTAGCCTGTAAAGAGGCTGACTAAGGTGGGGAATTATGATAACGGTCTTTAGCATGTATAGAATGGAAAAGCTGTAAGCAATTGTTTACAGTACCTTTTAGTACAAGAATTATTGGGCATCCAAAAAAAGCCAGCAGGTTACATATTCAGAAGAAATGAGGGAACATCTCTGCAGGCAGCATAATGAATACTTAAGGTCTGGAACATCTTCAAGACTTTTGTAAATGCTAAAAGTTTATCTGGTTCTGCAAAATTATTATAAAAGAATTAATGGAAGAAAATTGCTTCGAGAAGTTTAAATACAGATACAATCCAATTTGCAAAGCATGCACAGCATAACTGGTGGCAAAATGCTATTCTGAAATTTATTACTACATGCTTTTAACCATTCCAACCTTTCAAGTGTTAACATTACTCTACATGTTAAACTTCCAGAGGATCTGACCTGACAGACCTGTGCTAGCTCTGGCAAGGCTGTTCTTGTGTTCTACTCTTTCAGTAATTCATTCTGATTCTGCAGAGGACTGGTATCAGTGGCCCTCTTGGTATTCTGTTTTTCCATCAGTGATAGATACACATTATACTGTAGTGTGCTATTTTTATGTAACTTTCATTAACACCTTCTGCAATTTGCAAACTCAGGGAAAGTTATTTTCATTTTGTTATGAAATGGTGTGGTCATACATCATAGGTTATACTATCATTATTTATTATTTGTATAATTATTATATTTCCAATTTTCAATAATATTCTGAGCAATGGCATGGGGCCATCCAGTGGTTGCTTCCAACGTTATAAGCCTATGGCACTTGCTTTGGTAGGTTAGTGGGAGTGTGAATGGAGAATGTATTGGTTTTGGCTGGGATAGAGTTAATTTCCTTCATACAAGCTAGTATGGGGTTATGTTTTGGGTTTGTGCTGAAAACTTGATAACAGGTATGTTTTTGTTATTGCTGAGCAGTGCTTACAGAGTCAAGGTCTTTTCTGCGTTCACAACACTCCACTACTCACACCCAGCACAAGAAGCTGGGAGGGGACACAGCTGGGACAACTGACCCCGACTGATGAGAGGGATACTCCATACCATATGACATTTTGCTCAGTGTGTAAAGGTAGGGGAAAGGAGGGGGGACGGATGACACACGTTTGGAGTGATGGGGTTTTGTCTTCCCAAGTAAGTGGTAGGTGTGATGGAGCCCTGCTTTCCTAGAGATAGCTGAACACTTACCTGTTGATGGGACGTGATGAGTGAATCCTTTGTTTTGCTTTGCTTGCATGCCTGCCTTTTGCCTTATCTATTAAACTGTCTTTATCTCAACCCATATTTTTTCTCATTTTTACAGTTCCATTTCTCTTCCCTGTCCCACGGGGTGTATGGTGCTTAGTTGTCACCTGGGGTTAAACCAGTCTTTTTGGTTCTCAACGTGGGGCCCAAAGGGTTTGAGATAACAACAGATTTTACTGGAATCTGGTAGATCAAATTCATAGTTCATACTGCTCATTAGCTAGTAGAGTGGCAGGCTCCCGTATTTGCCCTCAGTCTTCCTTTCCTTACTGTAAATTAGAATCTAGTGCTCATTAGTGGCTGCTTTTTGTTTTTCCTGTTTGCTGTAGTGTTGTGCTGCTTATCATCTTACTCTGCTGTGCCTGGGAACATTTTGATAACAGCAGTGGTGATATGCCTGGGCTGGACAGGGCATCACTGCTGTTTCTGTGCTGCTGTACTAGATCGCCTGGAACTCCAGTGAGAGCCAGAGTTGAAGAGACTGTGACCTATGGATGAGTCCACATAGGAGCAGGACACCCCAAAGTGTCTGTAGCTGTGGATAAGTCCACACCAGAGGTGTATCCTGAAGAGACTGTAGCCATGGTTATATCTGTGCCACAGCAGGTAAACCTCTGAAGGGACTGTGGGCCAAGTAGAAGGCTACAATAGAAAAGGTACACCTCAAAGCATGTGTGTCTCGAGGTGTGCATGATTTCCTGCTCGAGTACCACAAAGTGTGTAGTCATAAATAAGCATACAGCAGAGCAGGTACTCTCCCAGATGGTCTGGTCCAGGGATAAGGTTATACTGGAATGGGTGCTTCTCAAAGTGATTGTGGCTGTGGATAAGTCTATGCTGCAAGCTATGTACCCCTGAAGAGACAATTGCTTATAGATTAGACTCCACATGGAGCAGGTACACCCCTAAGGGACTGCAGTCTGTGGATAAGTTAAAGTTGGGCTAAAGGCAAAGGGAGGAGTTCATAGAAATATTAAATGCAACCTGGCCAAAAGAGACCAGGGGTGAAGATTGTAATGAACATACCTTTAAATTGTTGTAACCCATTATTTGAGTTGTGTGTTATAGGAATTACTATAGCAGGAACCAACCGAAACCATGGAGGACAAGTCTTCAAAGAAGCAGTACAAGTACAGCAGTGACCTGACCTGAGCTGCCTTTGGTGCCCCATAACTCCACGCAACACAACTGTCATTATCTCCACCCATGAGTTTTCTCACTTTTACTGTTCTGATTCTTTCCCTCATCACATTGCAGAGGGGCAGTGCGAGCATGGCTGCATGGAGCTTAGTTGCTGACTGGGGTTAAACCATGACATATACTGTACAAACATTAGATTTACTCCTGTTAGAAGTACCATGATAATCAATTTTTAATGTCCCTCTTGCATATCAATGGTCTTATGCATTTACTGCAGCAATATAGTAATTAGATTAAAAAAACTCAAACAACTGTATCCAAAACCAAATATTTGAACCAAAATCAAACATTGAAAAATATGAATCCAGCAGATCCTTCTTTTAAATGGGCATTAGAGAAAAAGCTTAAACCATAGCAAAGTGCATTAAGAAATGGAAAATTTATGCTGTGGACCACATAAAGATGATACATCATGTACTTTAAGCCAATACAGTATCACAGGTTTGCCCACTTTGAAAGGTGGAGACTATCAACATGACAGCAAAAAGAAAAATGATTGATAAAACCCAGATCTTTGTTTGATAGTAAGCAACAGTATTGCTGTTAGACATGGCAAGTTATCAATAAAATTGAACATTTATCCTATTGAACAGGACATCATGTGTCTAAAGTGTGGTCAAAGTCAGGGAAATCACTACACAGGAGAAACATTTCATCAGCTGATATAACAATGTGCTTTCAACTTATAACTACTTACTTTGCAGGAAAAAAATATAGCACAACTATTGCTACAAAGTTAAGACACTCAAAGGAACATATGGCCTCGTGAACTATTGCAGTAAATATTCCCTACATTTTGATTGCAAAATCAGTATTTCCACTATTACCATATGAAAAATGAATGGTTTTAACTGAATACTGTCTTTTTTAAATTTGGGTTGGTTATTTTGTTCGGGTTTGGGGTTTTTTTCCTTTTTTTCTTTTTTTAATATTGTAGCATGTGTAATTACACTAAAACATTGCTCTAAATAAGTAGAAAATCAAGTGTATAGTGCCAGAATTAGATCTGAAATTAGATCTGCTGTTGAAAATTTAGTGGCAAGTAAACTAATGCAAGGAATTTAACATTCAAGAATGCACTGGGTTTTTTTCAGGTCTTACCACATGCTGATCCTTCTCTGCTTCTGTTTATCTCCTTTCTTTTACTGCATCACCTATCCCACAGCATTTCGCATTCACAGAGGCTACACTCACACAGATGCTTACATCGTAAGTACATCCATTTCTAGATGCTTGTTTTCCCTTTTAGATCTTGAGAGAAGGAAACTGCTATGTAAGAATTATCACTTTCAATTAATGATCTTTCAGATTGGCTGCATGTAGAAAAACTATGACAGCAGAAGGAAATAGGATTATTTTAGCAGTGATAATCATTTAAAACAGCCAAGAAACCTTCATAGTAATTCACTTAAGAGGGGCAACCTGTGATAAAGGCAAGACCGAAACAGCAGTCATATTGTTTTACATCAGTAGTGCTCAACACAGAGTTAAGGACTAAGTCTTGTAGCACAGAAGATGAAGAATGGATCACACATACTGCTTAGGGTTTGAATCCTCAGGGCTGGCAGAGGAAACTACTCTGTTCACACTATTCTGCTCTGAATTTCCTCTGAGTCCTGTGATTGCATGACATAAATAGGGTTTTATTATTTTTCTTTTCTTTTTTTTTTTTTTTTTTTTT
>NDXB01010886.1:0-16176 GCA_002631895.1 Agapornis roseicollis | reverse complement strand
TGTCCTTAATTGTGTTTTTTTTTTTTTTTTTTTTTTTTTTTTTTTTTTTTTTTTTTACATATACTTCACAGTGTGAATAATAACATAAAGACTGTGATATAATTGCATCATGAAATGGGGTGTATACATTGCATACCTTGGGCTATACCTTGATTGTGGTAGGATACAGAGACTTCTGGGACACTATTTGTCCTGGGTTCAGCAGTAGCAGTCATTTTTCTCCTTCTTAGTAACTGGTGCAGTGCTGTGTTTTCAGTTTTAGTCTAAGAACAATGCTGATAACACAACAATGCTTTAGTTGTTGCTAGATAATGCTTACTCTGAGCAAGGACTTTTCAGTCTCTCATGCTCTGCTAGTGAGGAGGGGCACAAGAAGCCAGGAGGCAGCAGAAACAGGACACCTGAACCATACTAGCCAAAGAGGTATTCCATACCACAGCATATCATACCCAGTATATAAACTGTGGGGAGTTACCCAGAAGAGCTAGATCACTGCTTGGGTTGGGCTGGGTATCAGTCATCAGGTGGTGAGTGGTTGTATTCTCTTCCCTTGTTATTTCCCTTATCATTATTATTATTGGTGGTAGCAGCAGTGGTTTTGTGTTATAACTTAGTTACTGGACTGCTCTTATCTCAACCCGTGGGAGTTACATTCTTTTGATTCCCCTCCTCATCCTTCTGGAAGGGGGAGAGGGAGAGGAGGGGTGAAAAAGGAAGGAGAGGAATGGTGAGGTGTTGCACAGTTCTGAGTTACCAGCTGGGCTTAAACCGCTACAGCATTAGACAATTTTGCAGGTTGGGAGCAAGCATATTGTCACTGATAAGCCTACTTCAGTAAATTAAGCTGCCATCAACAAGAAATGTACTAATGAACAGGAACTGTACTTCCCCACCTTCTCTTTCCAAATACTCATACCTGTACCAGGATACACACATATCAGGGTAGTGTGGTGACCTGTCTTCAGGCATTTTGAATGGTTCCTCTTTTTGTCTTTACTATACACTCTAATCCCCACCACTTCTTCAGTTTAGACTTCTGATGTCAAAATCCCTGTATTCAATTACTATTGAAAACATTGACAGAAAGTATAAGAAATATTAAACAATGTTTGTATTTTTCTCACTTTATCACTTAAATATTTAGAAGCTTGTCATTGTAGGAATCCTCTCTTAATACACATATTAAAAGCCAGGTGCATGAGAATATATTTTGCCCTCAGTCTCTCTAGGGGAACTTTCTAGGACTTATCAAAATGGTTGCAGAATCACAGCTTCCCTCCCACCCCATTCAAGCCTTTGAAAAAGCACTGTATTGAATATAAAGAACAAATTAATTTTCTGGTATGTTTCGATTTTAAATTATATGTAACTGTAGATTTTAAAGTTACTATTGTAGGTTTTGTAAGAAGATTTTATAAGCACAGAGTTAGTGCCACTGCCAATAGCAAAATGGTAAACAGAAATCCTAACAGAGGGGGAACTTTCTTCTCTCATAAAAACCTGTTCAGCCTAATGAAGGCTGAGCTATTTCCTCAATTTTACACAACCTTTGGGACACTTTATGACAGCCACATTTTCAGGGATAGATTCACACATGAAAATAGGCCTAGCTTCATGTCTTCTGGAACAGTGCACAAAAAACAGAACCACAGAAGAAAATGAAAAGTGTAAGGATACAAAACCAGTACAAGTTTAATGACTCGACCTTGACACGCTTGTGAGGTGGGCTGATGCCAACCTCATGAAGTTTAACCATGCCAAGTGCAAGGTCCTACACCTGGGTCAGAACAATCCCAGGCACAGCTACAGGTTGGGCAAAGAGGAGATTCAGAGCAGCCCTCCCGAGAAGGACTTGGGGGTGGTGGTCGATGAGAAAATGAACATGAGCCGGCTTCAGTGTGTGCTCACAGCCCGGAAAGCCAACCATATCCTGGGCTGCATCAAAAGGAGTGTGACCAGCAGGTCAAAGGAGGTGATCCTGCCCTTCTACTCTGCTCTCATGAGACCTCACCTGGAGTATTGTGTGCAGTTCTGGTGTCCTCAACATCAAAAGGACATGGAGCTGTTGGAACAAGTGCAGAGGAGGCCATGAAGATGATCGGGGGATTGGAGAATCTCCCATACAAAGACAGACTGAGAGAGTTGGGGCTGTTCAGGCTGGGGAAGAGAAGGCTGCATGGAGACCTGCTAGCAGCCTTCCAGTATCTGAAGGGGGCCTATAGGGATGCTGGGGAGGGGCTCTTCATTAGGGACTGTAGTGACAGGACAAGGGGGAACGGGTTCAGACTTAGAGAGGGGAGGTTTAGACTAGATATAAGGAAGAAATTCCTTCTTGTGAGGGTGGTGAGGCACTGGAATGGGTTGTCCAGGGAGGTTGTGAGTGCTCCATCCCTGGCAGCGTTCAAGGCCAGGTTGGATGAAGCCTTGGGTGACATGGTTTAGTGTGGGGTGTCCCTGCTTATAGCAGGGGCGTTGGAACTTGATGATCTTAAGGTCCTTTCCAACCCTAACTATTCTATGATTCTATGACTCAGGGACTGTATTAACATTAATTGTAAGGCAGAATTTATTCCTTACTAGCCAGCCTTAAGCAATATAGCTTTTTTTTTCTTTATTTTAATAGAGGCATTAGATCACTAAGATTCTTTTTTTTTTTATATAAGTTATATACTACATGATTATTTTTCTACCTCAAAGCCAGAGAATGTTAACAGTCAAAAAATCTTAAAGTGACTAGTTTCACATATAATAAGGTTAATAGCTTCTAAGTAAAATCACAGAATGCTTTGGGTGGGAAAGGACCTTAAGATCATTAAGTTCCAACTGCCTGCCATGGCCAGGGCACCTCACCCTAAACCATGTTGCCCAAGGCTCTGTCCAGCCTGGCCTTGAACACTGCCAGGGATGGAGCATTCACAACTTCCCTGGGAGCCTGTTCCAGTGCTTCACCACCCTTGCAGAAAAGAACCTGAACTTTCCTCCTGTACAAAGCAGACAGACTGTGGTCCAGTTACACTGTCCGAATGCTAACACCAAAACAAAGTGGGTTTTATGAAACCAGAGCCATGACCCAGCCTGTCACACACCTGCCAACAGCATCTATCCACTATGTGAGAAAATGGAGTGTTATGGCACAGAGGTACAGCTAAGGGAGATACATGACAAAGGAAACCCCTATGACATCACATTTTAATGTTTACAAATATGCCCTAATAAATCATCTACAAAAATGCAGCATTGCTAATTTTACTTCCTCTAGTAGGCAGGATGCAGAACCTAAACAAGTTCATCCTTGGGATTCTGCAGTAGCTGCATTTCAGACAGATTTACTGAGGTGGGGGTTCTTCAGTTTCTGAGCTGTATTTATAACCAGTTTTGAAAATGATAATGCTGGAGTGAAAGATGATTTTAGAATTCTTTACAAGCTAGTATTTGAAAGATAAGTGGAGAAGCTTCAATGACGCATATCTTTAGACTGCAAAATTAAACTGAGAGATATATAATATGTTGATATTTACCTTTCTTTTTTCCTAGAAGCCAGGGTACATTTAGGTATCCCTTCATTTGACTATAGAAAACAGGTGTACTATTGCTTCTCATTTTTGGTTTTTCTCACCTTATATATAAGAAAAGCTTTTCTTTTTGCTTCTTTGTGAGACAACTTGGGGAAAAAATTTCACCAGCTTTCTCAACCACAGTTATCTTTTCTTTTCCCCCTCTTTTCTTTTCTTTTTTTTTTTTTTTGTGTGTNGAAAATTTAAGGCATGAATGGAGGTCTTGATTGCTAAATGTGTTTCTTTGAATCTCCCATGGTTATTTTTTTTTTTTTTTTCCTTTTTTTTTTTTTTTTTTTTTTTTTTTTTGTGTGTGTGTGTGTGTGTGTGTGGCAGTCTTGCCTGGGCCTTACTAGCTATATTTCACACATAGGAGCACACATAGGTCTACCATGAGAACTGGATTCTCATTGTTTATTTTATTTCCATCTGTTCATTAGTGGTATAATATGGCAGGAAAAATCCCACTTGGATTTATGAGTGAAAAAGCAAAAGCCAAAAATAGCTAGAAGAGATCTAAACTGGGTGAATGCTTAGATTTTTGGCTGAGCTCAAGGTTATACTTGTTCTAAGGAATGTATTTGAGGCTAAAAGGCATCTTACTGTTGTCTTTGATTTATCTCTTTTGTTCTTACATTTGTCGATATGTAAGTTACTTTTGAGCTCTCCACACCATTGCAATAATGAATATTAAAGCACTGGAAAAAAAATAAAGTTAAAAAAAGTCCATGGAACTTCCAGGGAAGTCATCTTTCTCCTTCTGTAGAGGTATTGGTTCTGAGACAGTAATTTTATGCCACATCTATCATATCCACCTCTTTGTATGAGGATATTTGCATTCACTCTTTGCTGATAGGGATAAGTTATATTGGCTTGGGTACTACTACCAACTATAAGTGAGGTGCTAAAACCTTTTCAACCTCATTCTTGTGACATCAGACACCTGAAAGAAATGATAAACCAAGTTACCCAATTTCTCTGTTCAAGAAAAAAATTCAACAAAGCTTCTTTTACAGACAGTTCCTAAAAATATATTTCTCTTCTTGCATAGGGAGAGACAAAGAAGCAGGAATATTCTTGAGCTTGCCAGTCATCACTCTGATGGAAACCATGAGGAAGTTTTTATCCTTTGGAAAAAAAAAAAAATAAATTTTGCAAAATAATAGAATATCACTGCTTTTGACTACTCATTTTTTCATGTACAATCCAAAATTTATGTTTCACGTGTTATTATGTATTAGTAAAAGCTATTAAAGATACATGCCACACTTAGAAAGCAATTATCTAGGGAATAGCATTTCAGATCCTTGCTATTTGAATACCTCTAAATGTCAGGGTTATACTTACATTTCATAGTAAAATAAAGACTATTGAAACAACATATTCTCAGGGCAGACTGACCAGGAATAGAAATGCTTTTCCTTTTCCAATGGACCAAGATTTAATTCCACTGTCACAAAGCAATTGCTATGTTGTGCATATTTGACCTGGGAACCCATCAACTTAAAAATGGTTTTGGAGAGTTGTTTCTGGCATGGTTCATCGACTCTCAGCTTCTGAAAGAAAGAAACCAAATGTGCTACCCTTCTGTACATATTATGTATTTTCAGGTTTAAAACTGGGGAGACCAGACTAGTGAATAGCAGTTATTTTTACTGGAAAGGTGTAAAACTTTGTTACTCTAGTGTGAATACTTCAGTTGTTTGTAGTGACAATGAGCAAATCCATGTAGTAATTGTCTCAAAGGATTTGTTAGATGTGACCTTTTTTTTTTTTTTTAATGTTGGTACACACTGAAATAAGGCATCTGCCATGGAATATAAGTAGAACTGAAAAAAGCAAACCAGGCTTTAGAAAGAACATGTATCATAAGGGATTTGAGCCTAAGAAATGTAAGCCTGAAAATTGCTGTTCTGTGTAAGTTGGAGAAAAACACCAAAGTGGCAGCACTAACATGGCTTCTCACCCTGTCTAGTTATGCACTGCTCTGTACAACAGTTCTGCTTTCTGATACATTTCCAGTGAAACAGAAAGCTCATATGGGTCCCCTTTGAGTGTAGCATATCATATAGTTCAGCTAAAAGGTTTGCTTGGGAGCAGAAAATATGCAGACCTCAAGACTATAAAAAATTATATAAATTCTTTGCTTTTGTGCATTTTCTACTTATGAGTTGCCTGCCAGAAGCAAATAGCACCTAGTGGATATTCTGACACCAGCTCTCATTGTCTAGTTAAAGCCACATTAATTTAGCAGCATTGTTAAAAATGAATAAAACAAATAATTGTTTGTGACACACTTAAAAATAGGCATGTCCTTTCATCTGAAGCTATCCCACAAGTTTATAAATATGTATTAATTTCTAAATACCCTGAGTCTTAGGGTCTGTCTAGACGTGTAAACTGAGTTAATTTCAAATATTTGTATCTAATATCAGTCAGTTACTAAAAATAAAAGGTGCAGAATATTTAGTAACATAAGTAAAACTTAATGGTGTTCATCTCTGGAAATTTTGGGATTTATTGTCTAAATATATATTGTCACAATTATGGCAACTGGGACTTCTGAAATTGATATTCATATTTCTAAATCTAAAGCTATGTTTTTAATGTTTTAACTCTAGAAATGTTAAGTTAGTGGGAAGAGTTCTTCATAATCTTGGGTCCTAGTTCATATATCTGGCTTCAGTACTGCTTCTCCTAATATTAAAGGCATAAATTCCGGATGTTATATAAAAGGCATTTCTGTATGCACTTCAAGGAGGTGCTTTTCAGCATTCAAGGCTAACAGGCACATAGATATTATGGAGGTGATGTAGTCTAGACATTAATAAGTGGAGCTTATTAATGTAGCCTGTAATACATGCTTCTTTTTTTTCTGATATTAAAATACATAGTTAGTTTGTTACAAAGATCAACTTTTACAATTCCAAGTGTTTAAACCAAATAATTATTTTCCCGAATTTTGGCAAAAAGGACTTAAAATTGAAAGTTTTCTTGTGTTAGCACAAGATGACTTTAAACTGTTATTTTTAGTCTCTGATGCAGAGAAAGTGCATTATGTTGAACCGATCAATCTAAATATTACTTTCTGTAGCCAGCCTCCCAGCAGTGCTGGTAGCCTGAGTGCTAATTGTGTGCAAGGATTGAACCCAAGCCAGTTCTGGTTGCAGTCTCATTAGCATATTCATAAGTCACAGCTTCATGCAGGTGCCAGAAAGCTGCAAAATGTTTTGTGACTATTCACTGCCACAATAGTAGAAATACTGAATTACTCTTAAAAACCTATTATATGCTATAAAATAAACTGTTCAATACTGTAAAGTAGGTTCAAAAACTCTCGAGCAAGTACTGCATAAAAAAATGGAACAAGATTTTTTTCCCTTTTTTTTAGCTTTTTTCTGCATTTCTTTTTCTCTCCCTCCCATCCCCCTTCCTCACCCCTCCCCTTTGCCCTACAGAGTGGAAAATTCAGATCAGGCAAATTAAAAAGAATGTTTCTTACTTCATCCCCTTTTGAAAACTGCCTCTGGTTTTCTTCATAGACGCCAAAGAAGATAGTGTGATAATTACTAGATTAGACATCTACAGACCCTGCTGCATGAGTGATAAAGCAGAATAATGGAACCAAGCTTCTTCTAAATGAATAGGAGCAATCCAGACCCTCACTAATTCAAATAAATCTAAAATAAAAGCATGCTCTCAACATGCTGCCAATAGTGACAACATGATAAAGGGATTGTCTGGATCAGTGTATCTCTTCTCTGCAGGTCACTTTTGGCCCTTTCGTCAGTAAAATTTTGTCTTTCTGTAATGTAAAGACAACTGATTCAACTGAAATTATATTTCAGAACCTGAGTAAAGCAAAGTATTGTAAAGAGTTTTTCAGCATTATCAAATCCAGATAACAAGGCCACAGTTTATCATTCAAGCTATCTAGAAGTCTACACTGGTAAATAAAATTGCATTGCTAGTAAGAATAAGAAATTCTTAATTTAGATTTTTTTACCATTGATCTTTCACAGCATGTTTAATTTATATATATATAGGGTATATTTAATTTCTAGAATGCGTATTTTATTTCACCCTAATAGATTTTGTTAAATCATTCATTTTCTAGACATAGATTAGCAGGACCTCAATGACATACACTTTAATAAAACTTAATATAAAATGATCCACAATCAAAACACAGAATTAGATTCTTTTTTAGGCAAAGGAGCTACCCTCGTTATACCACTATGTTTAAGAAACATGCACTGTTTATCAGGATTTTGGAATACATATTAATTGTTATCCTTTCCTGGAAGAACAGGATCATAATTTAAAATTATGAAATACTTTTTCCTTTTGCAATAGCCTACATATTCTGTGCATTTCATGCTTCAGTGGGAGGAATATTTATGTGAAAGCTAGAAAAATTCATCGACATAAAAACTATTAAAAAACAAGGCAACTATGAGATACCTGCAGAAGTACCTGCATTTTGGTGGTACTTACTGCAGCTGTACCTATATATTATATAGAGTGTTTGAGATTTTTATTCAGTGGGTGAGGAGAATTTGAAATTGACTACTCTAGGTATTTCCTAGCTATTTCTAGTATTTCAGCTAGAAAGGTCTTTGAGGCCTAGGGAGTCACACTCATTCCCATCACAAAGCTGGAAGTTGCCAGTTGAGTGACAAAATGTGTCTCCACTTTAGCCCTGGACTTTTCCTACTGAGTTACAAGGAGGGAGCCCTGAGCATAAAAGGCCACAGAGAGCTGGCTGTGAGCTGCAGAAGCAATTAACCCATCACAGTCCAATCCTTGATGAGATGTGGGTGTCCTCAGAAAGAAGGGCATCAGGAAGCAGGTTGCAGACTGGTCCCTGGTGTGTGCATCACAGACCCTTTGCCTATTAGATTCTCAAGCTAGTACAGTTGTGTCCAGAAAACTCTCTCTGCAGGTGACTCATAAGGGTTGGAATTCTTCAGATTGGTGAAGGGGATATTTGGGTTTGTTGTGTTTAGTTTAGCTTTTCTCTTCCTAAATTCTTAATTCTAAGCATCAGACTACTCTTCTACTTTAAAAGAAAGTGGGGGTCACACCAGATGCTGAGTGCTTTCGGGCAGGCTTGGGTTGCTTAGTCATGCCAATAAGATCCTCTGCAGCATTATCAAGGCACAGATTGAGGCTGCTGGTAAAATCTGAAACTCAAGTGTAAGTTCTAAAGCATGGCTATGCACACTGGTCTCAGGCTGCAGTGAGCTACATTCAGGAATGCAATTTTATATTTAGGAGCAGTAGCTGACTTAAACTCAGGAGTAGCTGAAGGATATAGATAGACTTGCTAGAGGCAGCTACATGTTTTCCTGGCCTGTGCCTTGGCCTGGAGCACCCTGGAGTCAGGTAGGTTGATCACTGCATTACCCTGCCTGAGCTGCTACACAGTTTTGCAGGAGCCCTCTGAAAAGGAAGGCATGCTAGGCATGCTGGCACACAGTGCTATGATAGCAGAGACACACAGCTTCTGGAACAAAGCTGGAGTACAGAGTAATTGAAAGTATGGGCATGGTATGTTTACATTTGCGAATGCCAAATCATGCAAATATATTTGTGTTCCACCACTGGGCATGGCCATTCGCCCTGACAAAAATCCTGCCCATTTAAACTTTGTGAAGTTTTAGAATCCAAGCAGCCAGGCCATTATGCCTTAAAGCAGACATGATGTCCCAACTTCTCTCTCTTGAAGTTCCCTCATTTATATTTGTAGAGGTTAATTCAGAGCAAAAATATTTTTTCTGTGTATGTTCCAGTTATGACCAGTCCTAGAATACAACTATAGTCCTTACACTGCAGAGATGTTTTGGAACAATGAAACTTTGTTCTCAGTTTCACCTGCACAGACTCATTCAGTGTGTCTTGTCTCAACAAATTGGAACATGAGCTTGAGTATACTGGGCTTTGAGAAAAAACTGATGGCAAGTTTTGCTCTCCAAGGAGAATGCCTGGTTAAAGCAAAATATCTTCACTATATCCTAGAGAGCACTATTACTGCAGCTGTTCCCTTTACAGCTAGTGGAAAGGAACAGGCACCTCTAGAGAGTCATTAATCTCATCATAAGATAGAACAGATGAATATCCCTGGAGGAGCTTATTTTTCTCGATTAACTATAAAGAGATCCTAAAATGCCTGGCTCAGATTTTAGATGTCTAACTTTCAGATGTTAAATTACAACTGATTAAATCAATCACATGTTGTCCCTTAGCAGAATGTGTGAATTCCCTCCACAACCAGTCAACTCAGTCAGCACCCACAAAGAAAAGGCTGGGAAGAGAAAATAATTCTGAATCTTCTCTGAATCTCCTCTGAATCTCCTCATGCAATTGCAGTAATTGTCATTCACAGCACTCAAGCAGAGAATAATGTATATTCTCAGGATCTCTTGAGTTCAGCTCTTGCCTCTTTTTAACCAACTTCCCTTTATTTCCAGTTTGAGGACAATAATTGATTTTTAAGGAACAAAAGCATCAGAAAAGGTATTATCTATCACTGCATCTAATAGCTAACATCTGGACAGCATTGCGAGTGTAAATAAGTTAAAATACACCTGGTTTGCACGCCATTAAAAACACCAGACATAGTATTCTGCCGTATAGCAACACTACACTTCTGGTAGTTGGCACTTTGAGTTGTGATACATCCATTTTCTACCTGGTAAATTCAGGTAGAAGTCTGTTGTTGTCTGTTGTTGTGTCATTTACAGCAATTCACAGTTTTGCTGTTATGTTCATAAGAATTCCATTTTCATAAATTGTTTATAATCAACTGCTCTATGAGCTTTCATACAGAAATATTCTTTAAAGCAAAAATAAAAAAACCCAACAAAACAAAAAAAAAATTGTGAATATACAAGTTTTTTCAAATGCAAACTTAGCTGTAGAAATGTGGTGACCACTGAGACTACCCCTTAGTGGTATCTGCATACCATATGCAAGGGAGTATACATTTATATTTATAGAAATCTTCACATTTCATGGCTATGTATTTTTTTTTCTAATCATGTTTATTATGAAACAAACAAATTCTGTTCTTCCTTACAGTGAGGATTACTCTACATCACTACCGAGTCTGCCACAGAGGCTTGCTCTGAAACCTGCAGACACCAGAGAGAAAATAACTGCACATGAAACTTTATGAAGATGCGTATTTACAAAAACAGTATTTCCATTGTAACAGCTGAAAATAAAGGTACCAAAGCACAGATTTTCTCCTAAAGTCTAAAACTTCTGAAGCCTCAACTGTTTCAAAAAATCTGTATTGCCATTGCTAAATGTTAAAATACTCTTTTGGCTTGTACATACACACACATGCACTAAGTGTCCATCTGTCTATGCATTTGTCTAGCTACCTATGCATATATGTGTACATACAGTAGTCTCTTTAGTTCCAAAAGTGCAATTATAGGTAATTTAATATGAAAATGGTAAGGAGAAACTCTAATTTACCCATATGGATTTCTTGTCATCAGTAGGGATTTCTTGTCACAATCAAGTGGTAAGATGTAAAAGTCCATTCAAAGTTGGGGAAATAAAAGAAATCCTCTTTCTGAAAATCATGGAAAATTGCACAATAGTGCAGCACCTGGCTGCATAGGGTAAAACTTCACCTGAGTAATACTTGCTAGCATGACTGGGACATACCCAGAAAGATACAAAGACCCATGTACATCAGCAGCACTACAGGAGTAACAGAATGAACAGCTTTTGAAAAATGCCATCAATGTATTATATATAAAAGAGATCTGTACTCCACTTCAATGTCAGCCATGCATGACTTTTTATTCCTATGCTGCCTTTGCTTAGCTTAGACAAGGAAAGCTATTTTTGATATACCCAGGGCTTCTCTAAAAAACAATAGCATTTTAAGTCATATCCTAGGCAACTTCTGAAAAATATAGAACTAGACTAGAGAGTTCTCAAGTTTATAAGTAAAGCTTTCATGAACAATACAATTTGGAAAAGCTGCATGTAGCTTGAGAAACAGATATAGTCAGAAAGTACTTAGGTAGTTTGCATGATTTTTTTCTGGCATTCTTCATAATGAATACAGCAGGAGGCATCTGATGGAAAGAATAATAATATAGTCTTAGCAATTTATCTGGAACAGCCTAAGAAGATGCCACTACACTCCGCTACTGTCCTGACAGCTGTGACACAACATGATTCAGCATGAGCCAGCAGTGTGTGCTTGCAGCCCAGAAAGGCAACCTTACTCTGGGCTGCATGAAAAGGCACATGACCAGCAGGTCAAAGGAGGCTATTTTACCCTTCTGCTCTCGTGAAACCCCACCTGCAGTACTGCACTCATCTCTGGGTGCCCTAACACAAGAGGGATGTGGACAAGGGCATATAGTGACAAGACAAGGGGGTAGATATTAGGAAAAAATACTTTATTATGAGACACTGGAACAGGTTGCCCAGAGAAGCTGTGAATGCTTCATCCCTGGAAGTGTTCAAAATCAGGTAGGACAGGGTTTTGAGCAACCTGGTCTATTGAAAGTTGTCCCTACTTGTGGCAGAGGTGTCATGGTGTCGTAGTTTAAGACCAGCTGGTTAACTCAGGACCATGCATCCACTCACTCACTTCATCCTTCATCCCCCATGGCTCCCAGCAGGATGGGGAGGAGAATCAAAAGAATGTAACTCCCATGGGCTGAGATAAGAACAGTCCAGTAACTAAGGTGTAACACAAACCACTACTGCTGCTACCACGAATAATAATGATGAGAAGGGAAAAAACAAGGGGAGAGAATATAAAACTAAAAGGGGAAAAGTTAAAAAAAAAACAATAAACACAACCGATACACAATACAATTGCTTACCACCTGCTGACTGATACCCAGCTCAATCAAGCAGCGATTTGGGCCTTCCAGGTAAGTCCTTCCAGTTTATATACTGGGCATGACGTGCTGTAGTATGGAATATCCCTTTGGTTAGTTTGAGTCAGGTGTCCTGTTTCTGCTTCCTCCTGGTTTCTTCTGTCCCTCCTCACTGTCAGAGCACAGGAGACTGAAAAATCTTTGATTGTGGTAAGCATTACTTAGCAACAACTAAAAACATCAGTGCGTTATCAGCATTGTTCTCAGACTAAAGTTGAAAACACAGCACTGCACCAGCTACTGGGAAGGAGAAAAACAACTGTTGCAGCTGAACCCAGAACAAAGTGGAACTAGATGATCCTTAAGGTCCCTTCCAACCCTAACCATTCTATGATTCTGCAATTCTAATTGAGATATTACAATGAAGACTTCATCTTATCTGCAAATGTCTTCTGTAAATTTACTACAGTCAGCAGGGAGAGACAAGCCCATGCTGGATTTAACATGATGTATGCCCACTGAAGGTTTTATCATTTGTGACTATTTTTAAAAGTAAATATATTATGTTTCAAAATGTTGGTGATACCTAAATTTTGTTAATTAAGGAAAACTAATAAAATATTTTCTTCAGTAATGTAAAGCTTCAGCCATCCACTATGACTGTACCATATAGGAATAAAACATATCACTGTAAAATTACAATGTTTTTTTTTGCTATGAATTCCTGATGCTATACTAAACTTCCTGGTCTAATAGAATCACCTCATTATGCAAATAAAAGGGTGAAGTTCTCTGTTGATATGAAATAAGTCACATATTTGTAAAGTGGTTCTGGGTTTAAAGGTCTGTATGCCTCTATATGTCCATTTTGTACATTAGTAAGACTGAGTAAGTAGAGTAGTGTTTTGTCATGTATTTTGATGGTTTAATGTTTTTATCGGATTTATATACTTCAGTGAGAATAGGTTCATTCACACTGATGGTACTCCTTGTATGGAGCTCTGCAGAGACAGCAGAAGCTGACCTGTGGAGCTGTCTGCCATTTGTGGTAAGTATTAAATCAAAATTTGTTTGAAATGCTGTCACAGATGCAGGGTCAGGGTGTTTATGTAAGACATAATTTCAACATCTTGGAGCAGAGAATATTATGAAACCTATCCAAGGTAAGCATGTAGGTGGGTGTATGTGTACAAGTGTGCAGTCTGCCTGTCTGACACTCTGGCTGTGGGGGTTTTTTGAATGTTTTCAACAGCTAAGTCAATATTATTGGGGAAAAGATATAAAATAACAACATGAAAAAACTCTTTCATTTCTTTTAAGCATTGACTAGACCAATGTGCTCTGAGCATGTTAAGCTCACAGCCCAGAGGTTGCTGCATTGAAAAAATACTTCTTGAGGATCATTTTAAATAACTGTTATCCATCGTACATCTAGTTCATGAAAAGAATAAAGGTGCTATTGGTGCTTTTTGGCCTTAAAAGCCACCTAAAGATCCATCAACACTTCTACTAAGTTACCTGCAAAAATGGGGTTTGAGTACCTTTGTTCTGTTATGAAACAGAGCAAGTACACGTAGAAGCTATTTAGCTGGATGTGCTTTTGAAACTGCTGAGCTGACACTAGAACAGGCAAGTGATCAGACAGGAGATATGCAAGTCACAAAATGAAAAATTTAATAGCTTGCAAATGGTGAAAGAAGGAAAGAGGAGGCTGAAAGAGAAGGAAGATTGCAGATAACCTCAGCTTTCATACAGACAGTTTGTGTTTCTAAAATTAAACTCTTCTTTTTTACACTTAACAGGAAGGGCATTTACTATTTTGAAAAAGTTTAGTTTGATCTTAAAATCATAGAAATAAATTTAATATAGAAATAATGCTATATTGCAATAAAAGCCCACATAAAACCATCTCTAATTACTGTCCAAAATACATTTACAGGTCCATTAGTATTACCACCTCAGAAAATCAGGACATTTCCTTGAATACCTAAATATGGTTTGGTGGTGCCTACTCTTAGGCAACTAAGTTTAAAAGAATCTAATATCTTTGCTCATAATGAGAGGAATTGTGTTGCATTTTGGAAGGCTAAAAAGTGAAAAAAAATTATATTTCTGAAGAGAAATAATTTTTAAAATTACAAACATAATTTTAAAAGAAAATAAAATTGAATACATCTGCATTAATATATATGCAATACATTTTTAACTTGTATAGCCATCACAGTCAAACATGAGTCCCATATTACAGTGTGGGAAGTCCAAACAGAGTTGAGGGTAAATGCATGGCATGCTTTACTCATCTGTGTGGGATGCTTGGGTGTTAGAAATCCTGGAATATGTCTGTGAGTCTCACAATTGCCATTCTAAGGTACTAACAGAAAGGCAAATGTAAAGCTCCTTGGTAAGTTTTTGCTGTCAATGGCAACATGATGTAGGTTACATAAACACTCAGGGGTAAATGAGTAGAACTGAGAAAATTTGGAATAAAACTTTTCTAGAACCTACTGAGTTAACTGCAAGGAAATACTGTTAAATAAGTAAGGAAATTTCAACATCTATCAGATATTATATATATTATATATATATTATATTTATATAATATATGTAATAAGGCTTATATATATATTTAGGCACATAGGTGTGTAAACACATTTATAGACTTATATTTGAAAGCATTTATATGCTTATAAGCGACTGTAAATCAAATGTGCCATGTATAAAATTAAATTAAATTAAAATAAAATAAATGCAATTCAGAAATAGGAAAGTGTTATATAGCTAAAATAGACTTTTCAATACGCCCAGATAACAAAAGCAGTATTACCCCATCACATGAAAAAAACTCAAGCAAACAAGCAAAAAGAAAAATAAAAAGCAAAATAAATGGTGAAATTGACAAATAGATAAAAAATTAAGAAAAATGAATGGCTTAAGAAGAAGGTGTGAGATATCGCTTGACTGTATCAGGAAAAAGAAATCACTTGTGGCAATACAGATTATACCATATCAGTGCGTTGATAAGAAACATTTGGATATGATTTTACAAAGCAACCAAAAGAAACTTTTCCACCTATACAAAGATATGTAAGCAAGTAACATCCAGCTATACATACCTCAAAAGACTCATAAAATCATAGAATAGCTAGGTTTAGAAAGGACCAGTCCTGTTCATTTTCTCACCAACCAACACCCCCAAGTCCTTCTCTACAGGGCTGCTCTGAATCTCTTCTCTGCTCAAACTGTAGCTGTGCCTGGCATTGCTCTGTCCCAGGTGCAGGACCTTGCACTTGGTGTGGTTAAACTTCATGAGGTTGGCATCAGCCCACCTCACAAGCATGTCAAGGTCCCTCTGGATGCCATTCCCTCCCTCCAGCGTATCCACCGAACCACTCAGCTTGGTGTCATCAGCAAACTTGCTGAAGGCGCACTCAATCCCACTGTCCATGTCACCAACAAAGATATTGAAGACCGGTCCCAACACCGATCCCTAAGGGATACTACTCGTCACTGGACTCCAGCCGGACACTGAGCCATTGACCACAACTCTTCGCTTGTGGCCATCCAGCCAGTTCTTTATCCACTGAGTGGTACATTTATCAAATTGATGTCTCTTCAATTTAGAGACAAGGATGTTGTGTGGGATAGTGTCAAATGCTTTGCACAAGTCCAGGTAGATGATATCAACTGCTCTACCCCTTTCCATCAGTTCCGTAGCCCCATCGTAGAAGACCACCAAATTGGTCAGGCAGGATTTCCCCTTA
>NDXB01010882.1:0-19748 GCA_002631895.1 Agapornis roseicollis | reverse complement strand
GGCCGGGGGGGGGGGGGGGGGGGGGGGGGGGGGGGGGGGGGGGGGGGGGGGAGGGGGGGGGGGGGGTTGAGTGAGTGAACGTGCTGCCTGGCTGGGTTTAAACTACAACACCACCGAACCACACAGCTTGGTGTCATCGGCAACCTTGCTGAGGGTACACTCGATACTGAAACAGTTCCAAGGAAAGCATGAGCTTATGATTTTGTTAAGAGATCTACCTGAAGTAAATTTTTCCTGACACAATTCTTGTAACTGCATGAAGGGACCACCCCACCAGCACTTAGTACAATTAGACAGCAGACTGTATCAGTGTGTTCAGCGCGAAGTTTCAGGCTTCCTGCAGAACCGACTGCCATTCCCAGGGCTAGCTGCCCTGGGAAAACAGTCAGAGCAAAGTGTAAAAAGGCCAGTATTCCCCACAGCTCTCAGATTTTGTTTCTTCATCACAGATAGCTTGCTGTAGCTTCTGTTTGTTTTTTTTTCCCCGGTTCACTGTATTCTAGCTGATCAGCTCTTCAATCTCTTACAGCAGATTGTAGACAAAGCTATACCGCTCTCCTGAACCTTGATGTGAAGTTAACAAGTGTCCTTGTAGTGCAATCAGCGTATCAGTAAGATGAAACTGTAAACCAGGCAAAACACTGCTAAGTCACTGAAGTGGTTCTACAGACACGTACACATTAAACTTCAACAGTCCTGTGGTAACAACAAAAAGACAATCTGAAAACCCTCTATTCCATGACATAAATGCTGTTATAATTTTAGCTGAAAACTAACCTACAGTCTCACTGCTAGGCTTCAGCAGAGGTGGCAAGTGTACTAGCAATACATGCAGAGGTTTCCCCTCAGCTTTAATGGTCATAATTATGCTTCTGTCTTTAAAAAAAAACTCCCCTAAGTCATCTCAGTTTGACAAGCTTTTTAACATTAAATGCTACCTTATTTTGCTGTATTACACCACTCTCAAGTTGTGTATGTGCCAAACTTTACCATCCATCCTTGCTTCCTTTTTGAGTTTACTTGCTGCCACACACCTGTGAGTAAAGACCTGTCAGTTTTGCAGCTCTCCTGATGCCCACTCTGTTCAGCACTGCCAAATGTGGTGTAAAAGCAACAAAAATCAGGATCTGTGCACTTCTTTTCTTTGGGTCATTATCATCACCGTGTCTGTCCAGTTGCCCTGCTATCAGTGTATGCTGACACCTTACTTTCCATTCCCTATGTGCTAACCAAATGGTGCAGAAGACAACACATGGCTCAGTGCTGTTGTAATAATGGGTTTCCAGCACTGCCGTCTGCCAATCTTGCACAGTATAGTTTGTATACTATATGTACTACAATATAGTTTGGTTTGATACCCCATCATGTGCTGTTAGGAATTCTTGCATGCAGACTCGGTGAACTGAGTAACAACCCACAGTGTAACTCCTGGAAATCTGCTATCAGCACTACTACGCTAATTTACTGCTCCAGTTCATGACAGTAACAGGACAAAGGGCTGCAGAATGTCAGGAAGTCCCGAAATATCTTATTTCTGATGGTATCACTAATGTCTGCACCAAATACAGGGGTACGGATATTAGCAGAAGCAGCTGATTCAAAGGAAGATATTTTAAACGCAATTTCTTCTACAACTGCATTTTTGTCACTTAAGACGCTTAAGCAAATTTGAGGTCTGAAAAGGGGATGAGGGACAGTCCCCCTTTTCTTCTGCTGCTGGTGGTTTTTTTCAGATAGTGAGACAACAGAGAAAATTTTGACCTTCACTTTTACAGTAATCCAAGCCAGTCATTAAAAGACAACTACTATTCAGCAAGTCATCAAATGATGTTGTATCTTGGAATTCCAGTGCTAATAAAAGACAAAGAATTTGATCTAGAATTTCATGATTAGAATAACACTCTTGTTTAAAAGAGAACAAAAAATACCTTATACCAGAGAGAAGTCACACCATGCTTACCCTTAACAGATATCATTGCTACACCCTCCTGGCAGGTGTTCCTTGCACTGCAAAAATTCTTGTAGCTAAAGCAAGCCCAGGTCCCTTGGGAGCATTATGTTTATTATGTGAGAATAAATTACAAAGTTTTTAAGACAAAAATGTCTGTTTCAGTCTTCTGATGAATTACTGCTACAGTATTTTCTTAGTCAAGTATCTGCATGAACAAGTCAGTCTGCTCTTTTAGCTCGTGCTCTTCTAGGTGTACAAGTCTATCCTTTAAGAAGGGGTGGCAGCATATCCACCTAAAGGCTGGCCAGGTGAAGCAGATACTTCATACAACACAGCCCAGAGAATATGCTTCCTCTCCTCGAAGGTGACAGCCGCAGCTTTAAGGAAAAATGTGATGAAACATATGGCACATCTAGATTTTGTTGTCTCGCACAACAAATAAGCAAGTTAGCAAAAGCACGAAGTGAGATGAGATAGAAAGATCTATGGAAAGAACAAGAACAGCCAGAGAATTAACAGCATTTACAGAGACTCTATGGATATGATACTATACATTTCACACATTATTCACTTGTTAAAAAAATACAATAAACAAACCCCACAGATAATGTTACAACAAAATAAACTCGGTGGTAAGGAAGCACCTCAGTACATTCTTCAGTCTTCTGAGTGAGGAATATGCTCTGTGTAAAACAATGACAAAAATCCATAAACTGGCAATTACGAAAGAAGCTTCTTCTTTTTTTTTCCTTTTCTATTTTTTAATGTAATCCAAAATGTCAAGTATGCAGCCTTAGAAAACCGAGGGTAAAACACGGAAATTATGTCCTAGGCCATCAACAAAACTAACTGCAGTCTGGGAAGCGTGCAGAATCAATACCAGGGGGAAAAAAACCCACAGACAATCAGAAACTACATTAAAAAAAATAATAGATCTATGAGGCAGACTACGGTGCTGGGATACTGAGTGCTGAGATCAGGAAGTCAACTGAGAAAAAATAGTGAAGAAACAGTTCAATGGTGTATTTCAGATAACACTATACTGCAGGACTACTGATGCAGTGGTACGTGGTTAGCTCTTACAAAAAAGACCACAAACGTGCTCTATGGCACCTTTCAGCCCAAAATGCTACAAGTTCAGAGCTACCGTGTACCAGCTGCACTGGGTTATGGAAGCTGGGCAGCACCCTGTCAGGGCAGGGTGCTGCTGAGGCTCCTGGCTGGATTAGGATATGCTCACCGCTCTACTACGACACTGGCTGAGCCCCCATGGTTCTCATCACTTTGCTGCTGGAAGCTAAATCTGGCTTTCCCAGGCTCAGAAACCTGCAGTTCTTAATGGCACGGATTAACTACAGGGGTTCTCCAGGGCTTAGAGACACAAGTGACCCTCTGGTTTAGGAAAATAAAATATCATTCATCACATATGGGCACAAGAGGCTTGCTTCAACAGATCTACTTTTATGGCAAAAGAGTGAAGAACAATTTACTTTGTACTACTCACTCAGTTTTAATCCCTTTATTCAAAGTGCTACTCAAAAAACTTCCTGCTAATCTCTTTCATGTTGTATTAATCATTGTTGGTCATCTTCGGCCATACACATCGGCCTTTCTTCTGAGAGTTCTTGACCTTTACCAAATCAGCAAAATGCCTCTATCATTGTCAGAAGGATTTCATAGATAAACTAGACAATGTTAGTAGCTTGGTACATTGTATGAAATAAGTACTTTTAAGATAGCACTGATGGTGTACAGCACAGTGTGGAATTACTACCAGTTTGACCAGAACTTTTGAGTATTTGGCCTCTATTTAAGTTGCATTCAACAAGCTCTTTTTGAAATTATATTTTAACCTCTGGACAGGCAAATCCATGCACGCTTACAATCTCATACATTAGAGGTCACTTAGTATATTTTGCAAATAATAAAATCAAAATAGTTCATCTTGGATGCAGTTTAGCTGCTTCCTTTACTGAAGTTCAGGAACATCGGGAAGACATTTTTTTCCTGATTTAAGCGAAGCCACAGAATCACAGCACAGCTGACACTGGAAGGGACCTCTGGGCATGATCTGGTCCAATCCCTCATGCTCAAGCAGGGCCACCTAGACCTGGCTGCCGAGGACCATGTCCAGATGGCTTTTGCATATCTTAAGGATGGAATCTCTAATACCTCTCTGGGGAACCTGTGCCAGTTCTCAGTCACCCACACAGGGAAAAAGTGCTTCCTGATATTAAGAGAAAACGTGTGTTTCAGTTGGTGCCTACCGTCTCTAGTTCTGTCACTGGGCAGCACTGAAAAGAGCCTGGCTCTGTCCTCTTTGCACCCCTCTTTCAGGTATTAATAAGATCCCCCTGAGCCTTCTCTTCTCTGCACTAAGCAGTCCCAGCTCTCTTAGCCTTTCCTCCTAGGAGCGACGCTCCAGACCCATAATCACCTTCATGGGCCTTCTTTAGACCCTCTCCAGTCTCTTGCAGTGGGGAGCCCAGAGCAGGACCCAGAACTCCAGGTGTGGCCTCACCAGTGCTAAGTAGAGAGTAGACCTGCTGGCAACACTCCCCCTAACACAGTCCAGGATACCATTAGCCTTCCTTGCCACAGCGGCACACACTGGCTCACGTTCAACCAGGTGCCCTCCAGGACCCCAGATGCTCTTCTGCAAAGCTGTTTTCCAGCTGGATGGTGTCTAGCATATACTGGTGCTTTCCCTCTCCAGGTGTAGGGCATTGTACTTCTCCCTGTTGAACTTCATGAGGTTCCTGTCTGCTGCTCTGTTCAGCCAGTTCTCAATCCACCTCATTGTCTGCTCATCCAGCCCCTACTTCATCAGCTTCTCTTAAGGAAGTTATGTCCAAAGTCTTACTGAAGTGAATGTGGACAATATCCATTGCTCTCCCACACCTATGAAGCCGGTCATTCCATTGTAGAAGGTTATGAGGTTCATCAAGAATAACTTCCCCTTTTCACTAGTCAAGCATTACTAGTAATGACTGTGCCATGCACTTGTAGTAAACCACATAAGTCTTAGCAGTTATTCTGGACCCACAGCTGTTAAGATTGGAAACTGGTTTATTGACCATACAGACAGAAAGGGGAAAAGAAAAAACCCCAAACTCTCTATTTAATGGTATTTCCCTCCCCACATCTTAAATTAAATAAATGAAAGAAATGTGCAAAACAATTGAGGTGGCAGGTTTTAGTCAACTTGCCAGATTAATAGAGGGGAGATAAAACTGAGCAACTGTTTAAGAAAAAAAGGCTGGGCAAGGACAAATACAGAGCTACATGGCCTGGTAGTCTCATGCTCCCAAACACCATACCGTTTTTAAGCAGCCCATGAACAGTAAAATCTGCTGGACAATCACCCAAGTCAACATTACTGAACACATATCTTTGGACTCCCAAGAAGGCACAGCTAACAGGTAATATGACAGAATCTACATATCTACAGAATCTAAGTATGATCAGATCCTAGTTAAAGATGAATGCAAGCCTGAATAAAACCTTGGGATGCTTTTTACCAGAAAGGCCATGATCTAGATGAATTAGACAGGCATTTAAAAGTCATTCTACTTTTAAAAGCCTCTATAGTTTAATGCTTTTAAACAAATCATATAAATAGTAAATTTGAAATACAGGTATTTCTTGAATAAAAGGCCCTAAGGTCTACATGTAGCATAGTCTGAATATTAAAGGATATCTTTTCAATGTGAACCAGCATCTTATGCCCTTGAGATTACACACTGAATACTAAGGCAGATGGAAACTGCAAAGAGGAACATAAAAAGTTACAGGTGTGCACAGACTGAAAAGTATAGCTGTATGTGTAGTGTTGTAACACAGTGCAAACGGGCCTCAGAGATAAATTCTGCATTCACACCTTCCACTGACTTTATCGTATGGAAATATCTGAACGATCTGACAGGTCTCCTGAATCAAATCCAGTGAGTAAAATTATCTTCTGCTCTCAATAGAATACTTTCTACACAAAAAAGGGACATCACAGAGTAACAGCTATCCTTTTGTACCATTTAACTACAGGAATGTCAGGTACTTTTTCAATAGATTATTTGTGGCCTGTGAGTTCAACAGTGCTGAAGGAAATTCTAACCCTTAACAAAATTAATAGTGTGTTAGACAATACAGTAGCCTATCAGGAACACAAAGAGTGCCTGCTATTACAATTATTTAATCTTACTCAGAAAATGCTCAATTTCACTTTAAAAGTGGAAAGCTGCCCCTTTCCCTCCAGGGATTTTTTCTTTATGAATATAGCAGAGATGCAACTGTGCTCTTTTTCAGGCTTTCAGTGAGCAAGATACATTCCTTAAGCTCCCTGTTTTACGACAGAATTAACCAAGAAAAAGACAAATAACAGCAGCAAGTTGCTACAGCTTTCCCTCCAAACTCACTCGCCTTAAGCAGAATTCACCAGACATGTTCCAGATGAAGTCTCCTTAGCAAGTTATAAAATGACTCTCACAATTTCCTACCGCTACCACAATATTTTGCTTCATATATCTAGAATGCCATTGTGCTTCCTCACAGCTGCAACACACCATGGCTTACTGCTGTCATTCAACACAAGCAAGTGACAGAGCAGCTTTCTCCTTAG
Organism: Agapornis roseicollis; assembly: GCA_002631895.1. Lineage (NCBI taxonomy): Eukaryota > Metazoa > Chordata > Aves > Psittaciformes > Psittacidae > Agapornis > Agapornis roseicollis. The sequence goes on along the minus strand of NDXB01010882.1, from coordinate 13,182 downwards.
CTGCCGTCCCCTACAAATGAGTCACTAGTTTACTGTGAAACTCCTTAGCTCATAAATCCATCCCCAATACTCAAGTCCTCCCAGTCACCCGTATTTACTGTAATCCCATGCAATAATAAGGCTTCCCCACTTCCCATCAGAGGCAAGTGTCATTAGTGTGCTCCAACTTTCTGAAGCAGGATTACTGAAATTTTTAACAAGGTCTTCTATCTTACTAAAAGCAGACACTAATTCAGTCTGACATATGCTACCTCTCACAAATCCGTTTACATGTACTCCACTTCTCCATTTGCCTCCCTGCCTTGGATTCTTTTCAAAGCTTTGTTGTATGGCTTCGCTATAGAAAAATAGAGATAATGATTTTCAAGGTGCCAGAACCACCTTTCCTCTACTTACTAAAAAGTAGCTACTGCACGTGCTCTTCTGCAGTTGAATACCATCTCTATTTTGATAGTCTTCTGTTTGTTTTGAAATGTTCGCTACAAGACTTTCCAAAATACAACTTCTTTCACCCAGCCCTTATAAACCTGAGCACTAGAGACTTCTGGATTTCATCTTCATTTCACTCTAAGAGATTCTACCTGTATACATGTATTGAGCTCTTTTTCTTGATTCCATGTTCAACAAGACCAACTGGAACAAAAATGAAGGCAAAATGTTAATATAAACTGGGGACGATAGCTCTGATCATAACCTCATGCTGACTGCGTAATGCCCAGCTTCCTTTCTCATTTCATTTTAAACAGATAAATGGACTTTGACCACTTGGGATTATTTACCTGTACAAGGTCAAACTCAGCTTGACTTCTGGCTATATCTTATTCACACTTAAGAGTTCTGAACTCTATGACAGTCTTTCATTTTATGTACAACCCTTTTGCCACTCCTTGCGAGTTCTTGGCTGCCTTTTAATACTCTCTTTGGACACCTTTTCTTCTGATTAGGTCTGCAATTAGTCTGCTTCTGTACTCTGCTTTTTCTTGGGACGTAAATCCTACACACTTTTTCTAATTCTGAATCAAAGAGGTTCCAAGAACCCCACCGTTACCCCTGTTTGCTTTTTGGTTTGGCTGATTTCAAATCATTTCTCTACAGTTTCTCAGCCTGCATTTTTGAAATTGAAAACCCTTAACTGGAAACCCCATTCAACCTAAACCACATAAACCTCTGATGCCAACTATTCAATCCAAACTCGGTTTCTACAGACAGCTCTTCCAGAATGTCCTCAATGCTCATAAAACCCAGTTTAAAGCAATATTATCTCTTTTTAGCTCAGTAACAGCATGTGAATATTGCATCCAGGAAAAACTGTTCCCTAGAACTAGTAGTGAAATGATGACCTACACAAAAGTCTCCAAAGCATACTGCATCAGTCAAATCACTTTATTCCAGCTACTATATTCCAATAATTCCACATATACTTAATACAAGAAAACTCTTTGCACCTGAAATTACAGTGTATGAAGGACTCATCCAGTGAAGGTATGCAATTCCAATCCAGTAATACACTTCATGTACAAGATAACCACGTAGAATGCACTGACCTTTTAACAATGAAAACAGCAACTTGTTCTGGAATGCTTTATGCCTTCTTCCTTGCTGTTCTTTGAGAGCATCCAGGTTTTCATTCTCTAATATTTACTTCTTATTTTTTTCCTTGATGAATATATATCAAATGTATGCTTTTCATAAGAAGATATTTCATTACAAACATGGTTTAGTGGTGGAGCTGTCAGTCCTGGATTATCAAGTTGGACTTGATAATTTTAAAGGTCTTTTTGAATCTAGTTGATTCTATGATGCTATAAATGTAACTGAAATAAAAGACCAGGTTCCAGAAACGCTCTATATATCCTGCCACCAGAACAAAGAATCTGGTTTTACATTGTTAATTTTTACAAATAATCAAAGTTAGCATCACAATCCTTGCAGTACAACCCATTTTATTACTGCTTAAATCTGTAGAATTTCCTTAATGTCACAACAACCAAAAAAGTATAAGGACATTTTATGTAGCAGAGTACACACATTTCAAGCTAGCCAAGCAATAGCTCAGTATGTCAAACTGCTTCACAAGTCAAGATTAATGGAATTAATTACCAATTTGCTGCCCATTTTACAGAATGTAAACATCAGCACAAAGGTTTAGTAATTTATTCAACACTACAGGAGACAGAGCCTAAGCCCGTTTGATGCCTTGATGCTTTAGTCACTCCTAATGTTGCAAACAAAGCTCAGACACTTAAGTAAAGGCAAATACTTCAGAAGGAAGCTAACCATCTTTCTTTATCCGTAAGGTGTCTCAATTGACCATTCAAAAGTGGATAAATTTCTCATATTCTGTAATCACTTTAAATCCTCAGGACCTTTTTGCAAGTCCTCTCTGCCGCATCTGCCTTCGGCAAGTGTCCCAACACCCTCTGGGACTACTTTATTTACAGATTCATGGGCCACTGAGGTTGAAAGGGAGATCTGGAGCTCATCTAAATCCAACTCCACAAGCACAACTAGAAGCGATGGCAAGTTTGGAGCCAGGAACTGTACAGTGCTTGCAAATGGGTAACCTTCAATTATGACTCCTGCAATGCAAAACAGTTCGCCAACATTTTAACAACAGATAACTACCATACTAAATATTGAACCAGGCAAAGAAATACTTTCTTTTGCAGCACTAAAACTTGAAAATGTTTCCAGCATACCTAGCTGACAAATAATAATAATATTTTAGAGTGGAAATTTCCAGAGTTATTACAATGTCAAGATTGTTTCAGATTCTTTTTTTGACACTATTTACATTCCTGAGTTCATTTTAGAAAGAGAAATGAGGAATAACTAAAAATAAAGACTTGCTCCTTAAACTGATTTTTTTATTTAAAATAATCACCATGTAGTTCATAAGATATTTCAAAATAACCATTAAATACAAATGCCATTCCTACTTTACGCTAAACTTACAGTCACACCACTCCTTGCAAAACCTGTTCAAAGGCTCTCTTTATTAAAGAGAGAAAGAAAGAGGCACAAATTCCAATTCCTGAAGACCATTTGAACAAAATATGATCAGGAAAACTGAGATTCAGTCATCCTACATGACAAAAGAGAGGAAGAACATACGAGGCACAGGCACTGGTGATCATAACCCCTTTGTACGGAGTTGGCTGAAGCATGGAAGAGCCATTTGTTCTATTCCCTCCATTCCTGTTACCCTTTCTCCCACTTAACCTAAAACTCAGAGAGGCCTGCAGAGAGGTCCCTTCACCAGCACTTCACCCTAAGGAAGCTTTATGGAACCCTGAGAACTGCAGCAGAAGCTTGGGCTAAAACCCCTCACTGCACCACAAGTCTGTCATACGGTCTATCTCATACTACCCAACCCCTCAGCTAGGCACAGCCAAGTCAGCAGAGCAGAAGGTCACAAAACGAGGCTCAGCGGGAGACAAAATTGCTGCTAACAGCTTTAAATGGTTTAACCTGTGTACCAGGTGCCAGAAATAGGGCACTAAGACACAGCCACCAGCTCTCAAGATACCAGACATTCTGGATTTGGAGAGAGAAGAGGTGAATATTACTCCTCCATCCCAAGTCTAGCCAGGATAGAGGAAGCACAGCTTAAAAAGGACTATGATTTGAACAATCAATAAATTTCCATTTGCTAGAGTGTAGAAAGCTATGAATGAATGAATTCTGCACTACTAGCAAACCTTGTCCAATTAGCCAGCAGTGTTTGGGAAGCAGCATAGAACCCAACCCTTGGGAAACCCTGCAAAACTCAACAGAAGGCCAGTAAACAACAGAGTTTCTGCTTCTTTTTGTCTGCTTTATTTCTTTGTAGAAAAGAAACCCTGGCAGAAGTAGGGCAATTTTTTTCCTCATCACATTTACTTAAGTTTTTCACTACTTCCACTTGCCTTGGAAAGTTTCAGTTCTACCCCTGAGCAGAAGCACTGTAACAGGCTGGTGCTGATGAAGGCCTCTATACAACCCTCATATCAACTGCTCTATCAACGTGCACATGCCTTGTTCAGCAACGCACTCATGCCCACTGTTACTAACAGCACCAACTCTTGGGCCCTTTGAGGCTATGTTTTATTGAACACTGCCAAGCAGACTTCATCTTCCCGAACACGCACAACTGCTCACATCACCTATGCCACACTCCGAATACCTAGAAACTCTCCAAGCCTGCAGTGGCCCCTGAGCAGCCACGTACTCCTAAACAGACTTTCAACAGAGATGAGATCAGCAAACAGAGCCCATAATCCCAGAACAGCGTAAATGGCCCATGGAGCATGGGATTTGTGATAGTGAAATTACAGACTGTAACGGAATATAACTTCCAGCATTTGTTGACTTGAGCCTTTCTCCCTATAGTAAGTTTCTCAATACCTGGGTCTTTTTCCTGCTTGGAAAACAAGCAGAATTCAATCTTTATCAGTTTGATGAGTAAAATTTATTTATCCACTTTTTTTACTTCTCATAGTCCACAGTACTTCCCTAAAGGGACAGAAAGGATTACCCTTGCTGGTAACTGCAACCTCTGCTCTTCAGTCTTAGCACTCTTCTTGTTTACTCCTTACACACCTACCTGAAAAATCCCTGGAAAAATAGCTCAAACGAGTTTAGTGAAACCTGTTAAGACCTTCAAGTAACAACTCTGTGGCAATAACTACTCACTCATCTCACAGGTTACGCATTCAATTTTGTTCATTATCTCAAAGCTCACCTGTAGGAAGAGAATGGATGTATGATACCATGAAATCAGCACTAAACATCTAGCATTTGGGTTGGGCTTTCTGCAGCACTATCTAGCAGAGCCATTAAGTACAAACTGCTTCATTTTAACAAAGACAAATCACTTTTCAATGGTACAGAAAATACTCCTACATCGCTCTGTATTTTCCTTTCTCCTTGTCACAGTACGCATGAGATGACGTTAGGTATGTATTAATGAAACCACTTTTTGCCCACTAACGCACAAAATTGCCTAGAACAGAAAAATGTTTAAATAGTTGCAGCCTATTCACCCAGCAAGTATCATCCCTGCGTAAGAGATGGGTAGAGGGAGCGACTGGTAAGTTCACTTGCTACCACTGCCTGAGGAGACAAAACACAAGCCCCCTTGCCCCCTGCCCTGCTCACTGATACCAATCTGCTGGGCACAAACCACTTGCCAGAGCTGGTTGATGACCTCCCAGCAGTGTGCCAAACTGGCAGTGCTGTCCCAGAGGCAACACAGGAGCAGAGAGACTCTCAAGCTGCCGGGGACCCACTGGGGGATTCTCCTTTTGGGTCCCTGCCCACAGCAGCATGGCCGGGAATGACCTGATGCCAGTGGCCCCCTGCCCAGGCCTATACTGCTTGGCACTGCTGAGGGAACTACAGAACACTGCGGAGGAAAGGGAGGGAGGCTCCAGAAGCAGCTTTTCACTTTCCACACCTTTGGCTGCACTTCTTCCTCCCAGTGCAAGCCTTCCTTCCACATGGTCTCACTTCTGTTTCCCCACACAAGTAACAGATTGTGTACATTGGAGGCACTGGGGACAAAAGCAGGGGATCTCCCAAGCCTCCCAACCCCTCGTACACTGTTCTCTCACAATGTGGCTTTTATTCTGTTTTCTTCCCATGTACAATAAAGATGCTAAAATAATTAAAGCAACGATTCTTTTACTTTGGATAAGCTTGTTAAGAGTGCTTTATGCTTAAAACCATGGCAAATGCGCCCTTTTACTATTTACACAAACGACTTTCAGAGCATTTTCCTGATGGACTGTTATTATTACTTGATAATACATAATCTGAAATGAACATAGCATGAAAAACTTGAGAAGAAAAGAAAAACTGTATAACTAAATAATTGAGAGAATACTGTTATAGCACTTGGCATGACAGCATGATTCAGACAGATGACAGCAATATACTGAAGTAAGGATGTCACTGTTAGCTCTTTCAAAATAGCAACAGCAGAAAAACCCAACAGTCTCAAGGATAAAATCCGTGGAGTCACTTTCTGGATTCCTATCTGTTGGAACCATAATAAATACAATATAACAAACCTCGGCACATAATTGGTAGATCTTTCAGAAGAGAGAACATCATCTTGTCTGTTAGTACAGTCTGAGGGAGAAGGCAGAGGAGGGGGACACAAACTTCCATAATCCTTTGTAATAAAAGTTTTCTCTACTGCGTCTCAAAATATACTCAAGCCAAACCCGGAGAATACCTGCTAGTTTCCCCATTATGGGAATAATCTAGAGGGAGCACAAGCACACCGTTTTTATTGCATGATGCAGGCCTGAATAAAATACTAACAAAACAAACTTTAAGAAACCCATTTTCTCAGATTGGAATATTTTGTTTCAGTGCAAAAAATGGTCTTTTCAAAGCATGAAGAACACAAGGCCATTCCCCTCCCTCCAGCCCTCAATAAACAGATGTGAAAACCTGGTTGCTTTATTCAGATGAGAATTTCCTAATAGAAATAGACATGTTTCCCTAACTTAAAACACAGGTGGTGAAAACGCACATTTTGTGCATCACATTACTCCACGTTGCTAAACTCCCACAATGAAAATAAAGTTCATTTCAACTGCATATTTTTAATTTTAAAGTGTTTCCATTTCAAGTCCTCCATCACATATGGCTGTTTCAAGAGCCATTTCTGGAAAAAAATACTATCTTCTCAATTGTCCATTTGAGACCACATGCACTAAAACCAGCTTGGAAGTAAAACACTTTATACTTAACCCTGAAACTCAGCAATGAAAAGCTGGTACAACAAAACATGCCTATCTATTCCTTCCTGAACTGAACTTACTTGAAAAAACATTCTTAGCTGCAATTTGAATATACTTGAAACCAAACCAGTAAAAATTCTATGAGAAACCCAACCTTCATTAGGTATTTCAATCAACTGGCTTGTCTTTCTGTAGCACTGAGATATATTAAATATACATATATCAATGTTTGAAAGTTTTAAAAAAGTGACTATACTACTATAAAACATTGTACTAATTCAGACACATAATATTAACAGCCCTCTACTAGTGAGACAGGATCACACAGTATTTCATGACACAGTGTTTAAATGCAGGGACTTTAAAGAACATCTGATGAGAGCTGAAGAAAAGCCATATGATCTACAGAAGCTGTTATTTCAAATGGAAAAACCAAACAGCACAAAGGCCCAGATACCCACTTCCACATTCCTCCATGTGGGTACAGTTCAGTCACAGAAGTCAAAACATGCATGTTAAAATTGTCCAACTCCACAAACCCAGCTGTCATTCCCAATTTCTGCTGGCTTAGTCAGCCATCAAGCAGTCTAGGGAACGACACAAGCTCATCAGAGCTCAGCTTCCTTACTTCATTTAAGATTATGCTTGCTGACTAACAAAAACGCGTATCAAAAGATCTTCTGCAATCTTTTCAGAGCCCAGATCAGCTGTCAAGATGTACTTCAAATAAAGTGGCATTCAAAAATGAACCCGACTGCAGAAAAAGAAAGGAAACTTTACCTTAATTGGAGCACGGCTAAACTGTATCTTCCTGTTGGCTGGGATTTCATCTTCATCTGGCAATCCATTAATTTCAGAATATTCCATATCAGGTTCATAACAGTTATTTTCATCACTGTCATCCTGGTCATCCTGTTCTGTACCTGTCTCTCCCCAGTCCGAGTTATATCTCGATCGTACCCGGTATACATTGTAGTCAGAGTGCATGTACACGTGGGAGCTCTGGAAATTATTCACATCTTCATGCGCTTCTTTTTCACTTGCCTCGTCATAATGGGACTCGGTAGCATCTGAAACTGCATCTGTGGCAAAATCACCACCTGAAGCTACATTTCTTGGTAGTTCTGAAGCTTCGGATCTATTCAAGACACCCTCTGCGTGTTCCAACTGTTCCTTTTGTTGCAACAAAACTTCGGCCTCTGTTTTTGACTTGCTCCTAGCACAGCTGTCCATAGATCTTTCACTGTCAAGCATGTTGACCAGTTCCTGTTGACTCGCTCCAGAGCTCTCAACAGCATCAGCACTTGCCTCTGTACCCTTCTTTATCTCATCACTTGTTTTTGAACCTGCTGAAGTGCCTGTGGAAGTCTTCTGTCTCAGTGCTGAAGACACGCTATTCTGCTGAGACTTCTCAGCAGACATCCCGCCTGTACCCTGTTTGGTTGGGGGAGACCACGTGCTGGCATCTTTCAAAGGACTGAAGCCCTCAAGGTTTGCAACCGGGGAGGAGATATTTGCCACAGTGGAGGAGAGGTTGAGCGGATAGTGACCAGTTACAGAGTACTCTTCGTTGTTCTCCGACTTCTCTACAACAATCACGTTGTGGGAGTCAGTGTTCTCAAAAACTGCACTGAGCTGACTCACGGTTGGAGAGACGGTCTCTGTCCTTGGGCTAAGGCTGTCCAGTGAATCGGTGCTGCCTCTGTGAGACTTGGCACTGCACCATTCATCCGGAAGCTCGTTGGAAACAACTTTATCTTTCTTTGGGGAGTAGCGATTGGAGTGTCCAGTTTCGTGAGCGTTTCGCTCAAACATCTTCCGAGTTTCAGTAAACTTGGAATAGGAAGGACCATCATGGAGCGTATCAAACCTACTGATCCTTTCTGAGACAGACGATTCCAACTTTACAATTGAGCCATCAGCTTTTTCTACAAATTCTTTGGGCCTAATCCGTCTTTGAGGTGATGGAGGACCACCCTTTCCTCTGGTTTTAGGGGCAACCCCAGCACTTTCAGTGGGCTCCATGCCCATCTGCATAAATAAGTTCTTAATCCTATTGACATTTGAGCCATATTTCCTTCCCCTGCTCTGCGAGGCCTCTCCTTCCTCTTTCGCTTTCTGTTCTCCATCTGATTTCGGTTTGTCAAAGGTGCTTTTCAGCGCCTGGAACTCAGTTCTGTAAGCGTTCCTATGAGGAGAGGCACTTCGGAGGGTTGATCTTTCCCCTGAAGACTCCGTTTTCATCATGATTACTCCAGGAGTGCAAAACCAGCTTACATAGTTTCTGTGGTACTGCTCTCAGGAGTCTCTCAGCTGTGATTCTGCCTGAGGAGTGCCCTCAGGGGGCACTGCCCTTCAGCAGGGCCACACTTGACAGATGATCTGGAGGTAAAGATCTAAACGCATGTGGTCAGTTCTGACCTGGCAGCACAACCGAGGACTCTAAAGAACAAGAGCGGATTTAACCTGCAATAGAAAGGAGGGGTTTCTGAATCATGTCAGGTACTCATACATCACAAAGTCTAAGCCATTGTTTCCATTTACCATTATTTGACACGTTTATAATAGTAAAAGAAATTAAATAAATAGAATCTAACACTGCACAGACACATGAAAACTTATCATTACAAACTTTTTCAAACCGACTGTTGCATAACTTGCAATGTATAATATTCCATAGTGCAAGTACAGATTATCGCATCTTACCCTTCACAAACCACCATATGATGCCACAAACATGCATGCAAAGGAAAGGCAATGTGACAAGAGAAACACGGGCACTGCAAGACAACCCCTGTTCCCTCCGATGAACCACTGAAAATACCATCAAGCATGGTATATTTAGAAAAGGCAAATCAAACAGCAGCTCGAGGGGAATAAGGGAAACTGAATGCAAAGTTAACACCCCCGGTTGACACGGTAAAGGAAGCGAAATTCCGTTAGACAAAGTTGCCCCTTGACACTGGCAGCGGTTTTAGCACCTGGAGGAGCCTAAGGAGGGGCTGCAGAAGCGGAGCCAGCCGCTGGGTCCGCTCCCGAGGGTCTCACCGAGATCCGAACCGCTCTCCCTTCCTGCCCGTTCCTCCTCCCCAGCCGCCGCCGCCCCGGGGACGCCTCATTTCGGCCGCCGCTCCACGCGGCGCTTGCCCCGGCGCAGGGGACGCCGCCGCCGCCTCGGCGGCAGAAGCGCGCCCGCCTCGCGCACCTCCGCGTCCCGTCCCGCAGCCCTTGCCCGAGCCGGGGACGCCGATGGCCCCGGGCAAGGGACGAGGCCAAGCGGCAGCAGCTGCCGCTCCTGCCCGCCGTGCAGGAAGCCATAAACTTCCCCCGAGCGCGGGCGGCGGCTGCCGTGGGGCTGGAGCCGCGGGGCCCCGGCCGGCAGCACCTTGCGGCGGAGCAGAGCCCGGGCAGACGCGTATCGCCCCCGCGCGGCCGGGCCGCAGGAAACAAAAGCCGGTGACAGGCAGGGCTGCTTCCCCGCCGAGCCCGGCGCCGCTCCCGCCGAGCGCGCACGCCGCCTTACCCAGCCGAGAGCCGCGGCGGGCTCCCACAGCCTCGCCGCCTCAGCGCTGACCCCGCTCCTCCTCCGGCCCGCGGCGGCTCGGCGCCTCAGTGGAGAACGGCCGCTGCTGCCGCCGCCCGCCTGACAGGAGGCACCGACCGCCGCGGCGCCTCAGCGCCATTGCAGGCAACGGCAACGGCAACGGCAACGGCAACGGCAACGGCGGCGGCTGGGGCACCGACGCTGCTCCGCGCGCACACCCGCGGCGGCAGCGCGGGGGAGGAGAGCCGCCGCGCCCCGCCGCAGCCGCGCTCCCGCCCTCCGCCCTCCCCTCCGCCGCGCCGCGGCCGCCGCGCCCCGTCCGCCGCGGGACGAGCCCCGAGGCGCCGCCGCCACCCGCCGCGGGGCCGCCCGCCACCGCCGCCGGCGGGTGACAGGTGCCTCACCTCCTCGGCGAGCCGCAGTGGTTCGCTCCGCCGGGGGAGGGGAGGGGAAGGGAGGGCGGGCGGCGGGGGAGGCGGCGAGCCGAGCTCCCGCTGCAGTCCGGCCCCGGGCGGTTACCGCCGAGCGGCGGAGGCCGGGCTCGGCCACAGCCACACCGCCTACACGCCCGGGCGGCGGGCTCATCCACGCCGCGCCACGGCCGTGCCAGCGCCAAGCCCCTCGTCCTCTCCGCGGGAACGCGTGCTTGCAGCCTGACCCCTGAGGACCGGCCCGGTTGGGCGCCCGCCCGTTGCCGAGGATGGCAGCGGATGGGGAGAGCCCCGCTTCTTCCCGCGGCAGGAGCCCCGCGGGGAGCCGCGCAGCGCAGGGCGCGCCGAGAGCTCGGTGCGGCTTGGACACGGCGTATTCCCGCCCTCAGTGTTCGGGCGTTCAACCCGGCCCACATGGGAGGTTAACGGGCTGGTAGCGCCCCGGGTAACCCGCTGAGCAGCTCCCGGGGCAAACCCGGTTCCGCGGTTGCTGGCAGGGCTGGAGAGCGACAGTGGACTGGCCCCAGCGTACAACCAGCACCGGAAAGCCTTTATTGTTCCTTAACTGGGCGAGTTCGCCGCAAAAATGCTTTGGCTTGACGCGGTGAATAAGGAAACTTAATTGCAGAACATGAAATCTCTAGGTGATTTGTGAAATTGGCAATGCGAGAAGGTAATGACTGTTAATCACATAGCAGCTCCTTAGCAAAGTTCATTAAACTAATTGCATAAATATCCAGAAAATGGCCTGGGGATGTATGCTGCAAACTCTAAAGACTAATTATTATTCACACGGAATGAAAACAGTAGTGACTGCAAATAAAGACATTAGGTGTAGGTTCACAAGCTCACTTCATTAGTTTTAATACAGCTGAAGCACAAGTACTATACAGCAGTCCAAGTGTTCGCAGGTGTCAGTGTCTGGTTAATCTAATTTGCTCCAAGGGTATGCAGCTCAAACTCCGCCTCAATAAAGCTTAAACAAGCAGCACATTAATACTGACAGGCAAACAGCAAACCTTGTACAGCAGACCAGGTCCCAGCATTTCGATGAATACCTGCGCAGGATGCCAGGAACAGCGCAAGGATGCTCCCAGAGCACATTTCACACTGTGGCAGGACACCTGTCCTGGAGCAGGGCACAGTCTCTACACAGGCCATCACCGGCAGAGGACAGGGTAGAAGAGGATCATGGGGGGATTTGGGGTGCCCTGTGGGCTGCTGAGCACGGCTCTGACATGTCAGGAGAAAAGGCAATTGGAGGATGTGTATAATGAGTGAGGATACACGCAGCCCCCAAGAGCCAAAAGCAGTTGCAGAAAGCTCCCCCTCTGCAACCTTTTCACAAAGCAGAACAATGAGGGAACACTTCGTCCCTACCAACTGCAGTGAGGAGTCCTGCAGGTGATTCCCCATACAAGGACTAGAAATATTGCTACTATCCAGGACATTCCCCATTAAACTCTAAACGTAAGATGACACGCCAGATCTGAGGCCCAGTGTCTCTGGCACTGCCTTTTGACTGGTGTGTGGTTCTGTAGATGTGGAGCTGTAAGAACACGCAGAGAGCCACTTGACTTCTGGCAATAAAAATAGATAAGAGAACTTAAAGTGTCATTGAAGAAAAGAGACATAAAGCAGAAATTTAAACATTCTATCTCCTGTGTGAATTTAGGCTGAGCATGCAGAGTGGCTGAAGAGCTTAGCATGTACCGGGTGTGTAGCAGGAAAATTTTTATAATTCACATAGAATCATAGAATAGTTAGGGTTGGAAAGGACCTTAAGATCATCCAGTTCCAACCCCCCTGCCATAAGCAGGGACAGCTCACACTAAACCATGGCACCCAAGGCTTTGTGCATCCTGGCCTTGAACACCGCCAGGGATGGAGCAATCACAACCTCCTTGGGCAACCCCTTCAGTGCTTCACAGTAAAGAACTTTCTCCTTATAGCCAGCCTGAACTTCCCCTGTTTAAGCCCATTGTCCTATCATTACAATCCCTAATGAAGAGTTCCTCTCCAGCATCCCTATAGGCCCCCTTCAGATACTGGAAGGCTGCTATGAGGTCTCCACGCAGCCTTCTCTCCTCCAAGGCTGAACAGCCCCAACTCTCTCAGCCTGTGAGAGATGTGGGAGATGCTCCAGTCCCCTGATCATCCTCGTGGCCCTCCTCTGGACTTGTTCCAACAGCTCCATGTCCTTTTTATGTTGAGGACACCAGAACTGCACACAATGCTCCAGGTGACGTCTCATGAGAGCAGACTAGAAGGACAGGATCACCTCCTTTGACCTGCTGGTCACGCTTCTTTGGATGCAGCCCAGGATACGGTTGCTTTCTGGGCTGCAAGCGCACACTGAAGCTGGCTCATGTTCATTTTCTCATCGACCAGCACCTCCAAGTCCTTCTCCGGAGGGCTGCTCTGAATCTCTTCTCTGCCCAACCTGTAGCTGTGCCTGGGATTGCTCCAACCC